>CM077199.1:34878437-35093437 GCA_039654625.1 Rhinogobio ventralis
GATATACACCCACACATGCACACACTTATTTACATATAAAACACACACACCATGTGCACGCTTACACACACACACACGTGCACGCTTACAAACACACATGCACACTTGCACACACATGCACACTTGCACACATTCAACATCAAGCACAGATGTACACACACGCACACACACGTGCACACTTACACGCACTCAACATCAAGCACAGATATACACCCACACATGCACACACTTATTTACATATAAAACACACACACCATGTGCACGCTTACACACACACACACGTGCACGCTTACAAACACACACACACGTGCACACTTGCACACACATGCACACTTGCACACACATGCACACTTGCACACATTCAACATCAAGCACAGATGTACACCCACACATGCACACACTTATATACATATAAAACATACACACCATGTGCACGCTTACACGCACACACTTATATGCATATAAAACACACACACACATATGCACGCTCACATACACACACATATACTTAGACTTTAAAATTCTCCTTCTGTATATAAATCTCTACTTAGCCTCGCTCCTGTCTACCTCTCTGAACTCTTTCTTCTCACACTGCGTCCAGAAGCCTAAGATCCTGCGCCCGGGCTCTGCTCCTCACTTTAGACTCAAGCGTAGAGGGGAGCGTGCATTTGTGTTCAGCCTAGTGGCTGTTGTAAATGTGCTATATAAATAAAATGAACATGAACTAAATATCTATTTCTAAAATGACATGAACGACACCACAAAGCTGGGCGTGTGTCAGTGAGAATATATGGTGGACGCAATAGATGCAGCGTCTGTATTTACAATAAAACTATAAGTCGCATGTACACTGTACAATAGTATTGTGTATTTACGATAGAATATAGACCAATTTCTGCAATTTCTTAATGTGAAAAAAGTAATTCCTACACCATTTTTGTTCATTGTAGTTTATTCCTAATTAAATCATTTAGCAACATAGACTCGATTTGCATTTGAAGCAATCTGTATTGCATAAAGCGCTATATAAATGATCTCTCTCTCTCTCTCTCTCTGTAGCTGAGGATTGGCATCCACTCGGGCTCAGTGCTGGCTGGCGTCGTTGGTGTGAAGATGCCGCGCTACTGTCTGTTTGGAAACAACGTCACTCTGGCCAGCAAGTTTGAATCGGGCAGTCAACCACGCTGCATCAACGTCAGCCCCACCACATACCAGTGAGAACACACACACACACACACACTCAGCTGATGTGTAACTGCTGCAGTGGAGACAGTCACACCTGTTTCTATGGCAACCTGCTTCTGTCGAGATCATCAAGGACGATACTCTGCAGTCAAGTGCAGCTCTGAAGATCTGCTCATACACACACGTGTTTCAGTATGCACCAACGGCACCTGTGTTTGAACACATCCACAAACACTCCACATGAATAATCATGCATAGACGAACACTCACACACACACGTGCACGCTTACACATACTCGACATCAAGCACAGATATACACCCACACATGCACACACTTAAATGCATATAAAACACACACACACACTTGCACGCTTACACACATGCACACACTTATATACATATAAAACACACACATGTACACTGACACACACACATGCACACACTTATATACATATAAAACACACACGTACACTGACACACACACACACATGCACACACTTATATACATATAAAACACACACACTTGCAGGCTTACACACACGCACACACTTATATGCATATAAAACACACACGTGCATGTTTACATACACGCTTACACACACACACGCACGCTTACACACACACACACACATGCACACACTTATATACATATAAAACACACACACATGTGCAGGCTTACACATACACATGTGGACGGGATTTTGAGTCTCTTTTCAGACTAGTGGAAAGAAAACACCCACTGCACTTAAACTGTAGATTTCAATGCCGATTCATATCTTTAACGGCTGAGAGTCAGAAATCTCCACTTCAGCAGCACTTACAGCAAACTTTACAGTTTTATTCCTATCTATATTCTGAAGGATTTTACAGAGGGCTTTGTTCATATAACATAACATTCGCCTGATTTATATGACATTTTATTCCTAAAAATATGGTGACAAAAAGAGATCCAAAATTTCCTGCCTTTATTCAATCTTTAGGTTTCTGTTTGTGCATGTGTAATAGACCTCATTTGCATATTTAAACATAGCATTTCAGAAAACTTGTAATACAAAACATATTGTCTTAATATACTGTGATTAACCCCCGGGTATCTATTAGTTAAATTTGTACCCTATTCACCTGTAGTGTATGAAGAAAGTGAAGAATTTGAGAGATGTACTGTAAGAAAAGAATTATTAATAATGATCAACTATTAATATTTTATTTTAAAGTACACTTGTATTAAAATAGTCATACATTTTTATATAGTTAAAAAACAATAGTAATATAAAAACATTATTATTATTTATAAAATATTGAGTTTTTGTCAGATTTAGCTCACGTATATTTAATGTCTTTCCATCTGTTTTTCCTCTCGTTTCTTAGACTCCTGCGCGACGACCGCTCGTTCAGCTTCGTCCCTCGCTCCAGGCAGGAGCTTCCCGACAACTTCCCCAAAGAGATCCCGGGAATCTGCTATTTCCTGGAGGCGGGGAAATGCCAGAGCCACGCCTCTCTCACCAGCACTCGCTCCGCCCCCATCCGGAAAGTGTCCTATAACATTGGGACCATGTTTCTACGGGAGACTAGCCTCTGAGACGGCCCCGCCCATTCGCTATGACATCACGTCCTGTAGACTAGTGTTGCCTGTGGCAACTCGTTGCCCCGCCTCTCGACCGGAGCGCCGTCCCCGGAGGCGTGAACTCACACGGAGGGGGCGGAGCGAATGGCCCCGCCCTTTAAAGGAGCCATGGATAATTGTGTTCTGAAAATACAATAAAAACAAATATATATATATAGATATATATTTAAAATAAAGCCTTCTGCTCAACGGCATAGCCAAACAAAGACATACATGGTGTACACATGCAAATACTACAGACAAACTCATGTAAACACACACATTTCTTGCAGATTAATAGAATTCACATGGACAACTTGGTGCCTTTACCTCCTAATCACACACACACACACACACTGGCACTCCACAAACACGCATTTATCTCTAGCATTTTACACACGCCGCCATTAACCGCTGTGTGTGTGTGTGTATCCTCTATTAACCATTGTTAGATCCCTTGTGTTTGTGTGCGTGTCCTACCATTAACCGCTGTTAGATCGTGTGTATGTGTGTGTGTTTGCCTCCTGTTTGTGTGCATGTTGTATGTGTGTGAATCTGTTTCAGACATCTCACATCTGCGGCATGCTTTTATTTTAGCTTCCGTAATAACAAGTCGCAGTTCTGCGTAGCAGAAACAAATCTGCGTGAATGTGCACTGTCCACTTATTTAATCAATGCTATCTTTTGCAATATAAGCTTTTTTTAAGCTTCTTTGATGCAGGTTACATGCAGTGAAACGGACGCAAATAACCCAGAGTCCGAATGCTGTCCAGTAAATTCGGATTGAATCCAGATGATTTAAGCAGTTTATAGACGCACTTTGTGTATTATTTTTTGTATGTAAATGTGATTGTCATGCACATTTTTATGCAAAAGTTTATAATAGTTCTCAATAATCCATTCTCGGTCACTATTTAACAGTTCATGACTGATATTAAATGCAAAACCATAAATCAGGAATGACTTTTATGCGGCAGAAACGCTGAGAGAACTCGCATGCTGCAGATGGCAGATGTGTGAAACAGGACGTGTGTGTGTGTGTGTGTGTGTGTGTGTATGTGTGAGAGAGAGATACAGTTTGAGGTCACAGGAAGGTGGTAATGTCATCATTCATTTCGGTCACATTTGATTAATTCAAGATCACATCCAGACGTGTCAGTCATTTTTATCAGGATGCCAATAAAATCGATTCATTTAAGTTTTATGGTGTCAGACTGCTGTGTTAGTGCTCTCTTTAAATGGCTGATTTTCTATTTAAAAAAAAAAAAAAAAGACCTGTATGACTTTCTTTATTCAGTACAACACATGATTTTTAAACAATCGGTGGTGTATGCTCATGAGATTAGAGGTCTATTCCTGGCATAATCTTCAGAAGACTATATACCACACAAATTATGACAAAAATATATTGTCTGGTTAAGAGCAGCGTGGCCATTCGGCTAAATATCTCCTTTTGTTTTCCACAGAAGAAGGAAAGTCATACGGGTTTGGAACGAAATGAGGGTGAGTAAATGATTAGAGAATGTTTTGGGGGTGAATTGTTCCTTTAAGAAAAGTAAAAGCACAAGGTTGTGTGTGATTGTGAGAGTTGAAGTGCACATTTCTGCGTTTCTTCACAGGATGTGCACAGAGGAAATCAACCATCAGTCAGTCACACACCGTGTGTGGACATTTGGCACAAATAAATGCAGTGAAAAGTTGTTCAGTGATTTTTATTTAGCTAAATTCGTCTCAGAAAAGGTTACTATACGAGTATAAAGCATTAAAAGATATGTGACCATCACAGTGCTATTAACATAGATTACAGTTATTAAAGAGATAGTTCACCCAAAAAAGAAAACCATCCCATAATTTTGATTTTGAAACTCAAAAAAGTGCATCCATCCATCATAAAAGTGCTCCACACGGCTCTAGGGGTTAATAAAGGCCTTCTGAAGTAAAGAAAAACATCCATATTTATAACTTTATAAACTATAATCACTGGCTTCCGGTAACGTAAGTCTATAGTTCCGGCGGAAGAGTGACCTCTGACCCGATGCATGACACATTGATGAATATGGGGATAGAGCAAAACAAAACACCGGTCACAAATTAGAGTCTAAAATGAGAATTTTTAAAGAGAAATGTGTTAGGAGCTTTAGTTTGTTGTTTGAACCATGAGAGGCGTCTACTCTCACCTGAGCTTAAGCTACTCCTACATCATGCGTCGGGTCAGAGGTCACTCTTCCGCCGGAACTAGACTCGTGTACGGTCATTACTGGAAGCTATAGTGGTTATAGTTTATAAAGTTATAAACAGATATGGATATTTTGTCTCTCTTCAGAAGGCCGTATGGATTACTTTTATGATGGATGGATGCACTTTTTTGGGCTTCCATTATAAAGCTTGGAAGAGCCAGGACATTTTTTAATATAAATCTGGTTGAAAGAAGAAACTCATATTATACACCTAGGATGACTTGAGGGTGGGTAAATTATAGGTGAACTATTCCTTTAACCACTGATAGGCCAACAGTTAAGACACAAGCCAAATCAACAATGATATGGCGGATATGTCCTTTACATGCAATCACATCATCACCGTATTGCACAAGCTGATTGGCCTCTGCGGATCCTGCAGCCAATAACATTTCTTGCTCAACCTTTAAAGGTGCTGTATGTAAGTTTTTGACTGTACTAAAGCATAAAAATACCATATGTTTGCAGATATTTGCTGAGTTCACATACTTGTTTCTCAGAAAAACAATGCTACAGCCAGTTATTCTGCTTTGAATAAAACATTTTAAAAGATAATTGCGACTTTATATCATGCAATTTTGACTTTATAACTCACCACCTGGACTTTAAATCATGCAATTTTTACTTTATAATTCGCAATTGCAACTTTATATCATGCAATTGCAAGAAAAAAAACCTTTTTTATTTTTTATTCTGTGGCGGAAACAAGCTACCATATGAAAACACACCTAGATATCAGGGAGTGAACTTATTTGATCATTTTCGTTTGCATCCAGTGATCTACTGGCTGATCTACTGGCTCGTTCGTGTTGATTAGTGGCTTCATTTGCATGCAGCAAAACCATGCAGGTTTTGGACAGTAACATTAGCCAGATGAGCTGGGTGTGAGTTATAGATGCACAGAGATTTATGTTTACATATGCAAAATCTTAATGAATAAGACAGTGATGATCTGAATTGTCATGCGAATGCCAGCTGTGACTGACTAAGATTGTGTTGACTAGAGGCCAAGAGGTGAGAAGTGGGCGTGTCCTGTTACAATAAAATACAGCTGGATATGCACCCAAGTAATACCCAATCGCGGTAAAGATTGAGTGGCCACGCCCATTTTGACAGTTAACACTGATTGAAATTGAACAGGGGATAGAAAGCATGTATGTGTGTGCAGTTTATGCATGATGAACTTGGATATTCAATTATAAAAATGTAGCACTGGGCTTGATTTTTACCGATCAGGAAATGATTGGAAGGTGACAAATGGATCGCGGACAGGGCCGGATTTAACTCATATTATAACTTAGGCAAAATAAGTGTTTTCATCAACTTACAGGTTATAAAGTTTATTGTAACTCTAGGTATGTGGGCGCACTCAAAATCTCATGTTATTAAAGATGAAGTGTTTCGCACAGGCTATTTAAGACAGTATTGGCTATGACCAAAGTCCCTATGGAAAGTCTATTCACTCGGCGGCCATATTTGCAACGCCTCCGAGCAGCTATTTCGGGCATACAAGACCAAGTCATATCTATTTGATTCCTGGAATCTCAAAAACTGCCTGCTGAACTCACAATTAAATAACATATTTAAAATCAGCAACAAAATTTGACATGAACTGTCCCATAAATGTAGTTTCTTATGCTCAAATAGCGTTAAAAAGCTTATTTTTCAGGCTAACCGAGCCAATGCGCATGTGCAATCCTAAACGCGAGTCTCAAGTTTCTATGGGAACCGGAGCTTCTAACTGCAGCTTGCGCGTTCTCCCATTCATGAGCAATAGGAGTGAACCGTCTTTCTATATAGTCTTTGCTATAACTCAACAACAAATGCTAGACTAAGACACTCTTTTCCGCTCCTCAAATACATAGTCTTTATATAGTGTTTCTTGTACTTTTTCAAACAAAATTCTTTATTTACCTTTGCATTGCAAACAAGCAGAGACGCTCCTAAATGTGTGCAGCACTTCTTTCACGATAGAGGGGCGGAGTTATGAGGTTTGACTGACAGTTTGAAGAGCCAATGGAGTTACAATGTTTAGTCACAAGCTCTTTTTAATACTTTTCATTGGTTAAATACTTGCAAAACTCATAGACAGATGTAATGGGTGACCTTACGAAGTAGTTTATGAAGAAAAAGAAATATGGACATACGAGTTTCCTGTCCAACAGACTTTATTTAAATTTTAATTTATTTATAAAATAATTCTCTTACAGAGTTTTAACATTAGAGTGAAATAATAATCATTTACTTTCTAATCAGAAAGCCAGTGAGAGGAAGGTCTGGTGTTGATCCATGCATGTTGAGACTTGCCTTTCTAGCAGCTTCTGAAACACTGATGAGTTTTTAACACATCATACTTCCAGAACAAACGAGCTGAACATTTCCCCAGCTACAAAATGCCATACAATCATTATAATTTTGATGAATTGATTATAATTAAATAAATCAAACATTTTTAAAATTCAAAATTAAATTATACTTATTAACTTTTAGATGACTTTTCCCTATTTTATAGTGTTGAAATATTACATTTGCCAGTTGTAAATGTATTCTTATCATTCAAAAAGATGTATTTTAGGTGTAAAGCAGTACTTTAACTTTATTGGAAAACAATATAAGTAAATGCGTGTGTGATGTATAGATTCAGAGACACACTGGCGTTTAGAATGTTCATGTTCTGCGATAGAATAAAGTAATTATGCCGTATTCCTCTTCCTGAAACATCCCATAATAACATTACTACAGTAATCAGCTCATTACTCATTCATTCTGACATCATCACATTCAGCCAATCGAATTAAGGTGCATAATTACAGACATGGCAGATGAGCGGCCGTGTGTGTGTGTTTGAGTTGGTGATTAAATGAGGAACATTGTATTGTTTGCGTAATACTGAAATGTATATTTATGAGAAACTACACCAAGTTACTACTTCTGTCAGCGGTCACGCAAAACTTTTATTAACCGCTAATAGCTTTACATGTTCTGAAGAGATTGCGAGTGGTGTTTGTCATGAACTGTCCCATAAATGTAGTTTCTTATGCTCAAATAGCGTTAAAAAGCTTATTTTTCAGGCTAAACGAGCCAATGTGCATGTGCAATCCTAAACGCCAGTCTCAGGTTTCTATGGGAACCGGTGTTTGTCAGCGTAAAAAGTGCACAATGTCGCTAAGGTGTTCTGAGGGTTTTTAGCACATTGCTATGCGGTTGCTAGGATGTTTTAGTTCATCACTAGGGGGTGCAAGTTATGCACCAAAGTTTATTACTTACCACTAACCCTCAGGTTGAGCATGAGTGTAAAAAAGATTGTAATCAATGTTGGTTAATGGTAAGTACCAACATTGCACTGCATTCACACTGGGGGGCGTCTGAAGCTTGGTGCTGACGTGACTGTCATAGTGACAACAGCTAATCACATTACTTTTCTGGTGTTGCATAAACACAATTGGCTAGCATCTGCGCTAGGGTATTTGCATAGGCAATCTGATTGGCTGACGCATGCGTTGGCGCTTGAAAAGTTGAACATTTTTCAACTGCTCGTGGCGCGACGCAGCGGAACCCACAATTCAGTTCGCCAACGCATGACTTCACCCATTCAAAGTAAATGAGAAGCGTTAATGCCGACGCCCCGTGTGAATGCAGCGTTACTTTGTATGGTGAAAACTGTAATAGATCTGGGAAATTTCATGTAATTTTACAGTAAAATAGGGCCTACTGTTAAAGGTAGAGTTTTTGGAAGTCAAAAAGAACAAATGGTCTTATAATATACAGTGAAAAAACGTAAATTGACATTCCCAGATTTCTCTGTGTGAGCTCATATTTTCTTAGTTTTTTCATATGTACATTATGGTTTTATATGAAAGCTTGTTTCCACCACTGAATAAAAACAAAATAATTGCAAATTTATCTCACAATTCTGACGTTTTTTTTCTTGCAATTTACTTTATATTTCGCAATTCTGACTTTTTTCACACAAATGCGAGTTTATATCTCAATTCGGACCTTTTTTTTTTCAGCAATTCTGATTTTTTTAGCGCCTATTTCCTATTGGTAAGCCCCTCCCCTCGAACGCAGATGAGCCAATGGCAGTTGAGTATCAGTTGCGCTGGCCAGGGCCGGATTAACATAAGGGCTAGGTGGGGCTGAAGCCCCAGGGCCCGAGCACGGAGGGGGCCCGTGATTGGCCGAGGAAATGATTGGCAGTCGATGAGGAGCACCTAAACTTTTCCTGGTGGGCCGCTTGCCAAACCCCACCACGCCCCCACATATTAAGCGCTGTTATTTACTGGAGTGCTGCGAGTGCATGGGAACAAACACCAAAAGCCAGTTGAAACGGCAGTCGCAGCGCGAGAGCAGCTTGATCGTCTCACGCACAGCGCTGACGAACTCGTTCGGTGCTTTTACCGCTCTAGTGAAGTGATAACGAGCGCCAGGCAGTCGCTTTATCCATTTGAATTTAATACAAGCGCAACATCATGTGTACAGTAAGGGCTCTGTGGCGAAACTAGCTGAACCTGAATAGCTCCGACCATGTAAAGTGAAGTGTTGAGGTAAACTATAGGCTGCCTACACGACTGTAATCATGGCCGTAATCAGCTATGAGGTATTTTTCCGAGGTGTATATAATAAATGTTGTGAAATAACTGACTAATAGCGTATTAACAGTACTTTAGTGCTGCAAGGTTATCTTCTTATCTGAGCTGCCCAGCCTGTGGTCTGTCACCGCTCGTCAATCTCAAAATATTTGAGATGACCAATCAAATTAAAGTAGACGGGCTTTATGTTCACAGAAGCTGCTGTGCGTGAGTCGCGCGACGCTTCAGTAAACGGTGCGAGATGTATAGCTAAACTAAACATTTCATACTTGACAGCTGTTTTAGGATAGAAATGTTAAACAATGAAAAGACAGCCAGAGCTCAGCTTTGGGAGGGGAAGAGACAGGGCAATGCATGCATGTTTTTAATCCGGGCCTGGCGCTGGCACAGGTGTTGTGCCGAATTTTTGACCCCCTGCCAAATTATTACCCTCCCTCATTGAAGTCGCTACCTGATTGCCTAATCCTAACCCCACCCTTAATCCTAACCCCTCCCCCACACCTACTCCTAAACCTACCAATACTAGGGGGGTAATAATCTAGCAGGGGGTAAGAATTTGGCACAACACCGGAACTCGGACATCTTTAGGTTTCAGCGCCATAGAGAAACATTGGAAAATCCGAAGCTCTCATCGGTTTGATGGCGTTTATGCTACAAAAATGGTAAAACGATGTCTGGGGTACTGTAACACTGATTCGAGGTATCCTGAGAGGATTTTCTGGTTGTCATACTCTCATTAAGTTACGATTAAAGTTAGTGAGTCCTTGCTAACATACAAACAGAAATAACAAACTGTTCTCACGTCATGTAACGTTAACAGTGTAGGTCAAAAACACATTTCAGTGCATCTCTCCATATTAAGATGGTTAAATGTATATTAATTTAATCTTACCCTGCGGTACATGAACAGTGTTGATCCTATGTTGTCATTTGTGATCGTGACGACCGTAACATGAGGCGTCTCCCATTTGCATTGTGATCTGTAAACCCTCACTTTCAAATTAATCTCCCACCATATTTATTTTAAAATCTTTTATATATCCCTCCGTGGCATATTTAAGTCCCACTTGAATGCTCCTCGATGAGAGGTGGTCCTTTTCTGTGTCACAGACTTTATTGTGATTTGTTTTTGTTTACATTTTTGATATTTCTGTGAGTTTAGATGTGTTTAAGGTCTGCATTATCGGTCTTACTAAGGAGGGACTCATATTTTGATGGGTATTATAGTTTACAGTTTATTAGCACCCCCGAAAAGGCATAATGTCTGTATATGTTTGTTTACTGTTAGTGTTTATGTATAATTTGCTGTGCATTTTAATGATAATGCACCGTAGAGAGAGCGTTTGTGAATGAGACATTAATGCGCACTTCTTATAGCCTGACAAGCCAGATCCACATCAAGATGTCGGGTCTGGGAACACACCATTGGGCTCAATCCGAGGGGTGGGATAAACGGTTGCCTTTCAAATTCCCTCTGCGCCCAATAGGATAGCGCTACAACCAACCAGAGCAACGAAGAAGGTGATCGGTCGTATCCGGGTGGCAAAACTCCGAACACATCTTCCTTTTTTAAGAATGACTTCAGTGCCGTTCTTTCTTTTCTCGAAAAAAGCTTAACTCCAAGTCTTCCAGAGTCGCGGCCAAAGCCGCCAGCTTCTTTGTTTTCAAATAGCACGCGGAACCGCCGCAACTCTGCCATCATTGTTAATCCCGCCCACCGACTCAATACACGATGTGATTGGCCAGACTAGAGTTTGGTTTTTCAAGCTCGCAAGCCAACGGAGAGTTGCTAGACGAACCTGGCTGCAAATTACATTTGCTGCCACTAGGGTGCGTCTACATTTCTAGGCTACACTTCTTATGCTTTGTTTGTTCAGCTCTTACTGTGATTTTCTTTAGAGTGAAAAAGGACGCAATAAACCCTCAGTAAAGTTTGGCCATCAATCGGAGGGGGTCCGCTACATTCTGTATCCAAAAACAACGGGATAAGGCAGTTAGCAACTCCGTTTGTTTGTCCGAGTTAGCAACAGTAACCAGAGGTGGAAGTAACGAATTACAACTACTCACGTTACTGTAATTAAGTAGTTTTTTCGGGAATTTGTACTTTTTTTTTTAAATATGTATTTTTACTTGTACTTAAGTACAAATTAAGCTAAATAATCTACTTTGTTACTTTTAAAATCACAATTCGTTACTGAGTACGCATACAATTTAAATCAATATTCAAACCTTTGACCACCAGCATTTCGATATCCGATCATAAACGGACCAATAAAAGGCCTGATATTTGAAGTGAAAAAAGCAGCAGCAGATTCTGGAGAGCTGATCATTAGTGTTGTAGTCAAGACCACCTAATCTGAGACCAAGACCAAGGTAAGGCGAGACCGAGTCAAGACCAGCACTCCTTCTATAAAGATCCACATTACTGCCTGAGAAATTACATATTTTTAATCAATAAACATAATTAGAATAAGACACTATATAGAGAGCTGTTATACCAATCCAATGAAATCATTAACAACAAAATTCATCTTTGCACTGGTGGTGGTACAGAAGATGCATCTGAATTGGTAAATTACAAATGCATAAATATGAGAATAATGTTTTAATTTTTTTATTTAATGTTTGTATAAAAGCAATATAATGTTTGCAGTCATGCTCAAATTCGTGTGCTCTTGTGATATTGCTTAATTATATCACATGTTATAATATAAAAATCCAGATCTCATACAAATACTTTTTTGCAACAATATCTTGAATTTTGTGAGCATTTTGGTGTCATTTTTGACACAATCCCTCATTTCTGAACAGGCACAATAAATAAATCAAAGTAGAAATAAGTTATTGATTGCATCTGAAGCAGTAAGTTTTACATCCAATCACATTAATAATTAAATCAGACAAAGCACCGGCAATTTATTAATATCCCAGCAGTTGTGGTCTTGACCGGTCTTGAAACGAAAGGAGTCCTTTAAGTCTGAGACCGAGACAAGGCCGAGTACAAATGTGGTCGAGACCGAGACAAGACCGGTCTCGAGTACAACACTACTGATCATAACCGCACAGTGAAGGAGCTCAGAGTGATTTATGGGCTGAACGTTTGGAGAAACAAACTGCATGGTAGTGTCAAAAATCTATATTTTGATACTGAAATATCTGACACGGTTTCAATACTCGTTGTTTGCAGTCAGAGGCGTCGCAATAGGGCAGGCAAGGCAGGCACTTGCCTGGGGCCCCGCATTTTGAGGGGCCCCCGAGGGCTGATCATTTAAACAATCAGACATAGTAATATAAACCAGCAGCGACATCTCTGCATCCCCCTTAGTGGGGCCCCCTCTCTCGTTACACTGGTAATGCCTCGGCCACCTTCTTCAAACTGTAGAAAATGCATGAATTGATTTGTAAAGCATGAAGAGAACTTATCCATCTGGCTTGGCCACTCGCTCTAATGTTAACCTAAATAAATATGCGCTATTATTAGGCACATATCCAAGTGTTTGTGTGGAAGCTGATGTATAGCGAGCTTACATGATAGCTATGAAGGCGCCGGCGCGATCCTGACAGCGAAAACAACTTAAAACACTCCATAATTTATGGTCATACAGATAAGAGTAATACATCATTTATTTGTATTTGTGTAAACTCACAATAACAACAAACAGTTGTGCTTTTGTAAAATAAAGAAAACAAACAGGACGCGCGCTTTCTTTCGTCCTATAGTCTGCAGCGAATCTCATAAATGAACCAAAACTAAGCGTGCATCAGGTTACTCGCCTCACATATATATGAGAAATATATCTAGCCTAAAGAAAGCTTAAAGTGTCTAAAAATCAAAAACAAATATTGTCTGGTTATGTAATTCGTGCATAAGTGCATTTCTCTCTCAATTGGTTATAAATATGAAGATTGTACTGTATTTTGAAGATTTTGTATTGTATCTTCTGTTATAAAGATGAAGATTTTGGTAATTAAACAAAAAGCATTTTAATGATATAAAAATTAAACAATTTGGGTTATGTTAGATGTGTTTTGACTACTTTTTGTATGTTGTAAAATTAGATAACGAAGATATATTAACATAACTTTTTTTTTAATAGGGCCTCATTGATTAATTTTGCCTGGGGCCCCCGCTCAGTGTTGGTTCGCCTCTGTTTGCAGTATATATACACCAATACCAAAATGGAAATTAACAATTACATAATTCTCAGATTACGTAGCTATAAAGAATCAGCGTTACATGACATGTCTTCCTTGAACAAGATGATATCTTGTTTGTCCGGACTTTGGCTACAGTTCAAAATAGTTTAAACATCGCGCACCGTGCACAATTCTATTTATTTTTAACATACAACATAATACTTTATAAAATTATAGATATATTTTTATTTTAAAAGACAATCTATAATAATAATATATGTTTACAAATTTTTTTTGAGGAGGCATAGCACTGAATATCATGAAAAAATGCTAAATATTAATAGACATGAAACAAAATATAATAAAAAAAATGTTGATTAACATCACGGTTATATATTTTAACAAAATATATTCACAATATGTATGGAGGCATTTTGCAAAAGTGAATTTTACTTAATTTGATCATGTTAGAGTATACACACACTCACACACACACTCACCTAAAGGATTATTAGGAACACCATACTAATACTGTTTGACCCCCTTTCGCCTTCAGAACTGCCTTAATTCTACGTGGCATTGATTCAACAAGGTGCTGAAAGCATTCTTTAGAAATGTTGGCCCATATTGATAGGATAGCATCTTGCAGTTGATGGAGATTTGTGGGATGCACATCCAGGGCACGAAGCTCCCGTTCCACCACATCCCAAAGATGCTCTATTGGGTTGAGATCTGGTGACTGTGGGGGCCATTTTAGTACAGTGAACTCATTGTCATGTTCAAGAAACCAATTTGAAATGATTCGAGCTTTGTGACATGGTGCATTATCCTGCTGGAAGTAGCCATCAGAGGATGGGTACATGGTGGTCATAAAGGGATGGACATGGTCAGAAACAATGCTCAGGTAGGCCGTGGCATTTAAACGATGCCCAATTGGCACTAAGGGGCCTAAAGTGTGCAAGAAAACATCCCCCACACCATTACACCACCACCACCAGCCTGCACAGTGGTAACAAGGCATGATGGATCCATGTTCTCATTCTGTTTACGCCAAATTCTGACTCTACCATCTGAATGTCTCAACAGAAATCCAGACTCATCAGACCAGGCAACATTTTTCCAGTCTTCAACTGTCCAATTTTGGTGAGCTCGTGCAAATTGTAGCCTCTTTTTCCTATTTGTAGTGGAGATGAGTGGTACCCGGTGGGGTCTTCTGCTGTTGTAGCCCATCCGCCTCAAGGTTGTGCGTGTTGTGGCTTCACAAATGCTTTGCTGCATACCTCGGTTGTAACGAGTGGTTATTTCAGTCAAAGTTGCTCTTCTATCAGCTTGAATCAGTCGGCCCATTCTCCTCTGACCTCTAGCATCAACAAGGCATTTTCGCCCACAGGACTGTCGCATACTGGATGTTTTTCTCTTTTCACACCATTCTTTGTAAACTCTAGAAATGGTTGTGCGTGAAAATCCCAGTAACTGAGCAGATTGTGAAATACTCAGACCGGCCCGTCTGGCACCAACAACCATGCCACGCTCAAAATTGCTTAAATCACCTTTCTTTCCCATTCTGACATTCAGTTTGGAGTTCAGGAGATTGTCTTGACCAGGACCACACCCCTAAATGCATTGAAGCAACTGCCATGTGATTGGTTGATTAGATAATTGCATTAATGAGAAATTGAACAGGTGTTCCTAATAATCCTTTAGGTGAGTGTATATATTAAATAGACTCATTATTAAATCAAATATCATACATTTTGAAAATAAAAAAAATAAACAAGGCTCAAACATCCATTTAAGCATGCGTGTTTATTTTAGTAGTTCCGTCAGTGAAACAATACTACAGCCTGTAAAACATTTAAATAGATATCAGTAAATAATGGTAATATAAATAATAAATATTAGATAAAAAAATATTTGTTTTATATTTCCCCACAGAGGTGCGTCATATGCCACTTTGCGCTGACAGGGATGTAGGACACGAACAGGAAAGTTTGGTCCTTCATCCCGCCGGATAGCCTGAATCCATTTCCGTCAAACTTTCCCATCAACAGGGAAGGAATGAAACGACAGATATGGCTGCTTTTGGGAATAACAAGAACAGCCCGGTAAGCTACAATAACTCTTGCTCGTTGCTTGCGCCATTTGTTTACCTGTTGTCCTGACCAGTGAGGAAGAAGATTACCACGATGATTGCGTATTTCCGGTCACAAATACGGAAGTTGTGTGAAAGGTTAATTGTCTGGAGCTCGAGCTTCCTGTCACATTATGACGTATGTGCGGGAGCTGATTCTGTGTTTTACAGCAGAGAGGGTGGAAGCGCGTGATGTATTGTTTGTCAAAATGTGCTCAGTTACTTGCAAAGACCGATCGTTTAGCTTCATAAGACCCCAATGTATTGTCAGGAGCCACGTGTGATGGTATTCATTTTGTTTTGTCTGTATATGTTTTTTGACTCTCAAAATGATGGCACCCATCGACTTCCATTATATGAATCAGCAAGGTCCACGGTTTCAGCTAAAAACCTTCTTTACTGTTTTACTGAAGAAAAAAGTCACCTACATCTCAGATGGCCTTTGGGTGAACTATCCCTTTAATTAGGGCCCGAGCACCAATGGTGTGAGGACCCTATTGGAATTGCTCGGTCTACTATTCTTCTTCTCCGAATTGAAACACATTTTTGAGGGCTTAAACATACTCGAAAACTCATGAAACTTTGCACACGCGTCGAAATTGGCGAGAATGTATGTCTGATATGGGTTTCAGAATTTGGTGTGGCAAAATAGCTCGATAGCGCCACCTACAAAATTTTAAATAAGCGCAGTTCGTGCTACGTTTCACGTACAGGTATGAAATTCTGTACACACATGTAACAGCCCAATACCTACAAAAAAGTCCCTGGGAGCTAAATCTGAAACCCAACAGGAAAACAGATATTTAGATTTTTCTCTGCAAAACATTTTCAGGTTTTTGCCATTTCTAGGCCTCATACTTTAACAAACTCCTCCTACAGTTGTAATCGGATCATCATCATATTTGGTAGGTGTAATCTTAAGGCCTTGATGATGTTAAATTGCGAAGATCTTGAGTTTTCACTGAAGGGCGAGTCCGTGGCGGCCTGACAAATGTCGATGTTTCGCCATGAAACAGGAAGCTGTTGTAACTTGGGCATGCATTGGCCGATCTGCCCCAAACTTCACGTTTTATTAGAGTCCTGGCCTGAACACACCAACATGCCAATATTCAGTTAGTCATAGCGCCATGTGCTGGCAACATGAAGTGTGGCACATCGAAGTGGCTTAAATGCATGTCGCCCACTATTCACTGTTTTCCTGAGAATTATGAACTATTCAAAGTTTTTCAGGTGCGAGGGCCCTTTCATCGCTGCTTGCAGCTTTAATTCTCTTTGCTCCTGGATTAAACATTGTCAACCAATCAGAATAGACCTCCACGCCTGACCGTTGAAAATGCTACAGGGATGCACCAGGAAGTCTTTCAACAATCAAAGGTGGACCTTTGATGTCTTTATAATGTAAATGCATGTTAGAAATGTTTTGTATTTGGGCATTTGTGTGATTTGTACATATAAATAACCTAGTCTGTATAACTGCATCACTACATTCTAGTCAAACCGCTCTGCTGGGTTTATCTAAATAAACAACATATTATATGTCTCTTAAGACACTGCATATAAAAATTCAGTGTTGTCATTCCAAATACCTCAACTGAATTGAGGTAATTTGTTTCATTTGTTCTTATTTTATTACCGACTGTTTACTTGTCTTTTTTGTGAATTCAATTCAGTTTGAAATCAAGCTTCTTTGTGCTGCGTGTAAGCTATTGCAACAAAGTAACCCTATTGAAAAGACACAACTCAGAGTGAGCAAATGTTTAAGTGAGATTATTGTAATGGTTAGTTGATCAATGTTTAACCCATTTAAGCCCACCGGCATTATAGTTGCCGCAGTGTATAGTTGTCATTTTCCTTTTGTAAGTATTTTTCTAGATGTTATCCATGTTTTATGTCTCAACGACATGCAAGCAAACAACCAAATAAAGGATTTCAAGGGGGAAAAAATGGTATTCACTTCCTTCCTGTCACATGAGGCTGCCAACTTCCTACCCCTACTTCCAGGAAGCATGCGAAGGCAAACGCTCCCAAAGAAAGGTCATTTTCATGTTACTAATAAGTATTTTTTGTTGATATATATATATATATATACAGTACTGTGCAAAAGTCTTAGGCACAGTACTGAAAATGTTTTTAAGCCAGTTATTTATATCTTTTACTGTAGTGTGTCAGTAGGAAATATCAGTTTACATTTCCAAACATTCATTTTGCAATTAATTGTAATAATCCAGTGAGTTTTTTTTTTTTTTAATGCACAAGAAGTCTGATAGCAGCCGGTCTGATCTGATCTCACCATCATCGAGTCTGTCTGTGATTACATGAAGAAACAGAAAAAACTGAGACAGACTAAATCCAGAAGAACTGAGGCAACGTCTCCCAGACACTTGAGGAAACCTTCCTGCAAAACTACATGAATAGGTGTAGGAACAGATGCAGGTGACAAAAGCCGTTTTAAACGCAAATATCTATTTGATTTAGTTAATAGAAGTTAATTCATAAATAAAAGCTATTTATGTTATTATTTTTGACAGCATTCTCACTTTAAAGCATTCTGACAAGTGCCTAAACTTTTCCCAGTACTGGAGTTCTGCAGGAAGGTTTCCTCAAGTGTCTGGGAGACGTTGCCTCAGTTCTTCTGGATTTAGTCTGTCTCAGTTTTTTCTGTTTCTTCATGTAATCACAGACAGACTCGATGATGGTGAGATCAGATCAGACCGTGCAAGACCGTATTTTGCACTATGTTCCACCACTTTAAGACAAATGGATTTGTTGTGTTTTCATTTTCAAAGATTATAAGATAGATGCAGCTTTTTTGAGTTTGCATCAAATATTCTTCGACTTTTATACATAATAAATGTGTTTATGAATAAAGATTGATCTGTTGAAAGCAGTTATTTTGAGTTGGATGCCAAATGTTCTTCTCCTATTCAAATTTGACATTGAAATATGATTTTCAAGAAAAAAAAACCTGGGGAAAATAAATGCAGAACATGTTCACATAGGACACTATTAACATATGTAGGCACAAATGGGTTAAATATGTAAACAAAAGCCTAAATTAAAATCTGTTCATTGTGTAAAGCAGACGTGTCTCTTCAGAAGACTTGAAATTAAACCGCTCCATTCAAATGGATTATAGTTTTACAATGAGTCTTGTGCTTTTTGAAGCTTGAAAATAATGATTGCCTTGACAAAATGGATGGACAAAAATTGAGATATCAAAATATTTATATGGAAGTATACAGTATGTGGCGTTTTGAAATGGTATTGAAAATGATATTGATATTTTTCAAGGTATCGTATTGAAGTTATAGAAATTCCAGTATCATGACCACTAATTCATGTCCTTCGTCAATAAGGTAAAAGTGTGTTTTGTTGAAAGTAGCTATTCTATTCTAAATAGATATATGATTTGATTAAATATATATTGGTAATTCATTAAATATCGCCGGCTAAAAAGTAACTAGTACTCTGAGTAGTTTTTGAGAAGAGTAATTTGTACTTTTACTTAAGTACTTTTTTGACACCAGTACTTTTACTTGTAATTGAGTATTATTTCAACAATGTAATGAATACAAATTTTCAGTACTCTTTCCACCTCTGAGTAACTAAGGGGGGCGGGGCTTACCAACAGGTCAATTGCGAGTTTATATCTCAATTCTGACTTTTTTGCGCAATTCAGACTTTTTTCTTGTAATTGCGAGTTTATATTTAGCAATTCTGACTTTTTTTCTCAGAATTGAGATATAAACTCGCAATTGCAATATACACTCGCAATTCTGAATTCAAGATTCAGAATTACGAGTTTATATCTCTTAAACTTTATAACACGCAGTTGCGAGTTTATATCAAGCAATTCTGACAGAAAAAGTCACAATTACTTTTTTTATTTTATTCTGTGGCGGAAACAAGCTTCCATAGTTTTATGCTACATCTTATGCTGTTAAATTAATGTTTAAAGTTTAAAATAATGTGTCGTGTGTGTTACCATGATGTTGTTTTGTATTTGTGTGTATGCAGCTTCTTTATGTATTTTACGGTAAAGTTCTGGCAACCACAGCTGCCACAAGTTGTTTACTTTTTTATATACAGTAGTTTACTAATAATACTTCACGGTACAAATACCATTATAAAGCCTAGATATACAAAATCCCGCTCTGTCACATTTTCCCACGTTGCTTCTCTCCTGAAACTCTCATGGGAAAGAACTGAAAGGCACATAATTTTTACCCAGCTGAAGCAATACAACTCTTCGGTCAGAGTGTCAGAATACACTCACACACACACACCAAACTTTCACACGCTCGATGCTCCGAATTCTGACTGAACTATTTTCATCCCTGAGAAAGATCATTGATGTCTCTCCGCACGTGTTGAACGTAGCGGTTTATCTCCCTCAGGGCGGAGAACATAAAATGAATTAGGCTACTGGATTAACGGCTTCCTGTCAAAAATGAGACATCTTCCCCTAGACACGCGCGCTCGTACATAACAAGCTCTCAGACGCGTCCTCAAGACACCGGCTCTTAAAGAACATACATTTACGACACCTCTTTTTCTCTCTCCATCTCTTTTTCTATCTCGGAAGCAGGATGGTGCTAAAAGGCGAGGGAGACCAGAGCGTGACAATGTGTGTGTGTTTGTGATGGAAAGCCGAAACGCCTCAGGAAAAGGTGATAGTGCGACAGTGACCTGTAAACTAAGTGCTGCACTGAACGCCAAAACCACTGACCTTTTTCTGTCTGTGTGAAGGAACAGTCCTAAAGGAAAACTGTGGGTGATTTGCAACAAAAAAACAGCCGCCCAAAGAGGAAAGATACAGTAAAACTCGCTAAATTTCATTGCACGCTAAAAAAATATTTTCTTACTCAGTATTTAGCCTTGTTCTCCAGTACAAATATCTACAAATTCTTAAATCAAGATACATTAACTACAAATGACTTCTTTTGCAGTGCACTGATACCCCTTTTCCACCAGAATGAACTGGGTGCTAGTTCAGAGCCAGTGCTAGTGCCAGTTCAGAGTTGGTTCGACTGACAAGCAACCGGTTCTAAGAACCGTTTGCCTTTGCACGGACTGCTGCACAGACCGATCAGCGTATGATATCAAAATACCGCATGAGCGATTCAAACGCATAAGGAGTCGTATGCTCTCGTTATACTTTGATGTCATATGGCGGTCGGTCTGCACAGCACTGATGCATCTCGAATAAGCCTTCCATCAACAATGGCGAATGTGATGCGCATGGCTTTACGATCCTACATCGGCATCAAAACACAGCGAATCCAATGCATTCGTGCAGCTCGCTGTAATTTGTATAGACGGAGATTACAATCGAGCAGCTATTAGCTCGATTAGCTGCTAATTCAAAAATGGCGGTCACAAGTTTTTGTTCGTCTTGTTGGTCATGGTAACTCCGCCTCCAGCCGCTGACGCAAGCAGTTCTTACTTCTAGACCAGCAATGATTTAGTGCTACTTAAGAACCACTTTTCCTGGCTCGGAGCTTGTGCTTTGGGTGTGGAAAGACAAAGAACCGATTTGAAACTAGGCTCTGGCTCCGAACCAGCACCAGCACTGCCTTGGTGGAAAAGGGGTATCAGTGTGTTTTGTGGTGCATACTATCCTTCCTAAATAGTGTTCAAAATTAGAACTAGAAAGTAAAGTTAGTTGAGACAAACGTTGATGTTGGCTTGACAAAGCCATATGAAAGTTTGAAAGTTTTGTAAGCTTTAAATTTAGTGAAGTGGAAAGAAAGGATTAATTAACATATTTTAGCACATTAGCATGAATTAGCATGTTGTTAGCATTGCTATCATGATTTAAAGGGGTGGTTGATTATGATTTCATTTTTTAACTTTAGTTAGTGTGTAATGTTGCTGTTTGAGCGTAAACAACATCTGCAAAGTTACGACGCTCAGAGTTTAAAGCAAAGGGAGATATTTTCTTTTACAGAAATCACTTTTTAAGGACTACAACCAACGGCTGGTAGGGACTACAACGAGTTAGTGACATCACTAACCCTAACATTTACATAAACCCCGCCCCCGGGAACACGCAACAAAGGCCATGTTGAGAAGAGGAAGAGTTGTTGTAGTCGAGCACATTTGGGAGTCGCTCAAGCTGTCACATCCGTCTTTCACATTTATTGCAATACAGTACGAACACAAACGCAATAGCATGTCATAAAGCAAGATGACAACATAAGTTATAACCGTAATTAAACTAAACTATACCCATTCTCTCTTCATGCAGCAGATATTCTCTGGCTCTGTGCATCTTACAACAGTTCCCACACCAGCGGTTTATAGATTATCATGACAGAATATGCTAATCAGTGACTTGAAGATAGTTAACTCATAAATTCATCAACTAACCATTCAGAAACGTCCGGTCTCATTCTACATGTTGTCTCTTCTTCTTGAGTCTCTCCATCATTGTCCGACTCCAGTTTGAACATAAAAGGCTGAACAGTTTCAGACATTTTGAGTGCGTGTCTGCGTGAGGAAATCAGAGCTGCTAACACGAGCTCTTGAAGCTCCGCCCTCTTCCTGAAACGGGGCTGGGGCAGCAGCTAATTTGCATTTAAAGGGACACACAGAAATGGTGCATTTTTGCTCACCCTCAAAAAGTGACAACATGCTATAAAAAAATATCTGGGGTATTTTGAGCTAAAACTTCACATACACACTCTGGGGACATCAGAGACTTATTTTACATCATGTAAAAGGGGGCATTATAGGACTCTGCTCAAACACTGCAAACATATCTTTCCAAGAAGTTTCAGTAGACAAAAACAATCCAGACAACATGAGCTGTGGAAAATTATAAGTGATCTAGGAGTGATCTTTATACAGCTTTTTACAGCGGATGCCATTGAAAACACGGATTTATACCTGTCATGGCGCTGCTCTGAATAAGGTCTATGGACATTAGATCTGCTCATGCCATGATTAGGCTACTTTATCATTAAGGCCTGCTTGATTAAATAATTATCTACTCTGCTCTTTGGGAGTTTATTAAGAGACAATGTGCTGCTGTCTCTCTGCGCACAATCCTTTGAGAAACATTATACTGTATTACTTGAGGGAAAACACTGCAGGAGCTCTATTGAAGCATCCAATTATTCTTTTAATGCCAAGGTAATATATATACACCGATCAGTCATAACATTATGACCAATAGGAATGCTGTTTCATAAAAGACGCTAAGAAAAGTGGGGATTGAACTCCAAAACCTGACTTGAATGAACCTAACAAATAAGTTGGGGCTAAAGCGGTTTCATAAAAGGTAATTGAAGTTCACGCAATCCCACTAATTTGATCCAGGTTTATCTAGTCAAGATAATTGCCTGTGCGCGCTTTTCTTAAGCAGCCCTAGAGGTCGATCATGGATCAAATCGATCCACCACAGAAAACAGCTGATATTTTGTGCTGTTTTATGCGTTTGAGACATGGTGTTTTCCTCAGTGCAAAACCTATTTCACAGGTATATTCTCCATCTGTAAATGTTAGAAACTGGTGCAAATATTTCCAACTTCACATTGAACGAGCGCTACTGCACTCATGCGCGCCAAAGTGCAATAATTCTGACTAAAATATAATTTTGGGGGGAAAATTTGCATGCAATATTTTATAACACCAGAAATATCTTCTAAGTATAATCAGTATAAGCAAAAGTATACATTTTGAAAAGGTATGAGCACACCTTCAGGGGTCTAGTGGAGTCCATGCCTTGACGGGTCAGGGCTGTTTTGGCAGCAAAAGGGGGACCAACACCATATTAGGAAGGTGGTCATAATGTAATGCCTGATTGGTGTGTATATATATATATATATATATATATATATATATATATATATATATATATATATACACTCACCTAAAGGATTATTAGGAACACCTGTTCAATTTCTCATTAATGCAATTATCTAATCAACCAATCACATGGCAGTTGCTTCAATGCATTTAGGGGTGTGGTCCTGGTCAAGACAATCTCCTGAACTCCAAACTGAATGTCAGAATGGGAAAGAAAGGTGATTTAAGCAATTTTGAGCGTGGCATGGTTGTTGGTGCCAGACGGGCCGGTCTAAGTATTTCACAATCTGCTCAGTTACTGGGATTTTCACGCACAACCATTTCTAGAGTTTACAAAGAATGGTGTGAAAAGGGAAAAACATCCAGTATGCGGCAGTCCTGTGGGCGAAAATGCCTTGTTGATGCTAGAGGTCAGAGGAGAATGGGCCGACTGATTCAAGCTGATAGAAGAGCAACTTTGACTCAAATAACCACTCGTTACAACCGAGGTATGCAGCAAAGCATTTGTGAAGCCACAACACGCACAACCTTGAGGCGGATGGGCTACAACAGCAGAAGACCCCACCGGGTACCACTCATCTCCACTACAAATAGGAAAAAGAGGCTACAATTTGCACGAGCTCACCAAAATTGGACAGTTGAAGACTGGAAAAATGTTGCCTGGTCTGATGAGTCTCGATTTCTGTTGAGACATTCAGATGGTAGAGTCAGAATTTGGCGTAAACAGAATGAGAACATGGATCCATCATGCCTTGTTACCACTGTGCAGGCTGGTGGTGGTGGTGTAATGGTGTGGGGGATGTTTTCTTGGCACACTTTAGGCCCCTTAGTGCCAATTGGGCATCGTTTAAATGCCACGGCCTACCTGAGCATTGTTTCTGACCATGTCCATCCGTTTATGACCACCATGTACCCATCCTCTGATGGCTACTTCCAGCAGGATAATGCACCATGTCACAAAGCTCGAATCATTTCAAATTGGTTTCTTGAACATGACAATGAGTTCACTGTACTAAAATGGCCCCCACAGTCACCAGATCTCAACCCAATAGAGCATATTTGGGATGTGGTGGAACGGGAGCTTCGTGCCCTGGATGTGCATCCCACAAATCTCCATCAACTGCAAGATGCTATCCTATCAATATGGGCCAACATTTCTAAAGAATGCTTTCAGCACCTTGTTGAATCAATGCCACGTAGAATTAAGGCAGTTCTGAAGGCGAAAGGGGGTCAAACACAGTATTAGTATGGTGTTCCTAATAATCCTTTAGGTGAGTGTATATATATATATGTATAACAATGCTGATTTAAAATAAACTTAAATCCAAAATTACATCATTTTATTCTTTCTCGGAATAAACTTCATTTTCTCTCCTTTCACTCTTCAAGTATGTGAATGTGGGTCAATCTGCTTTAGCCTACAATATTCTTTGTTACCATGGTGGCGTTCTTCATCGCTACGGTGACGCTGCACATTGTGATGTTGTGGGATTTACTCCGCAGGGAGGCGACACACTGGTTTCATTGTGACACTTTAAAAAGGCACGACTGTCACTATGGCAACAGGGATCCTGTTCACAAACAGGTAAAACACACGCAAAAAATAACCAGCACCAAGAGACAGATCCAGTCTGGGATGTTATTTTTAGTGTACACAAACACACACACACATACTGCATCTTATGATGTCATCACCAGTCTTCTGTTAATTTGATGTCACTGAAATCTTCTATCAGCTTTTTTATTGGTCACCTTGCACCACATGTTTGCATGTGGGGTCTCCCACTAAACTCTGGGAAATCCTTTCTGACCCCATCATGTGACGATAGAGGGAAAAAAGAAACGTTGAAAATACCATTTCAATTGCACTGTATTTGAATTGTAGAATTGTAGAAAAGGATGTAAGATCAAAGCTGCCACAACATTTTCAAATCATAGAATAGAATAAAGTTTGTTATGCCACACACCTGAGCTGGTGGAAATTGTTAGCTAAAAGTAAATTAATAATGAATTTTTAGATATGAGATCAATCAGTCAGATTTATTATGACCTGCACTGTTTGAGCCAAGTAGTGAGCAGAACTGTGTGATTCGGGACGTGGCTCATAGTGTGTCTGTCCTGACTGTGATCCGTCTCTGATGGGACGTTTCAGAAACATCATAATCTATAGCAGCCGCTCCGCGCTCTCTCTCTCTCTCTCTCTCTCTCTCTCTCTCTCTCTCTCTGCTCAGACAGTGATGTTGATTAGATTAACTCAGATGACTGCCTGTATCACACGTGTTCTTGTTGCCATGGCAAAGTTGGCTGTGCTGGGGTGGTTACCATGGTAACGGGGGAGAGAGTGTGTCATAGAGGAGGATGGGTGAGAAAATCAGCTCACACACACCAGATTGATGAAACACAATAGTTTATGCTAAGGAATTCAGCTTTATCTATCTATCTATCTATCTATCTGTCTGTCTGTCTGTCTGTCTACACTATATTGCCAGAATTATTGGGACACCCCTCCAAATCATTGAATTCAGGTGTTCAATCACTTCATGGCCACAGGTGTATAAATCAAGCACTAGGCATGCAGACGCTCCTACAAACATTTGTGAAAGAATGGCTCGCTCTCAGGAGCTCAGTGAACTCAAGCGTGGTACCGTGATAGGTTGCCACCTGTGCAATAAGTCCATTCGTGAAATTTACTAAATATTCCACGCTCAACTGTTAGTGGGATTATAACAAAGTGGAAGCAATTGGGAACAACAGCAACTAGGCCACGTAAAATCACAAAGCGGGGTCAGCGCATGCTGAGGGTCACAGTGGACAGAAGTCACCAACTTTCTGCAGAGTCAATAGCTACAGACCTCATGTGGCCTTTAGATTAGCTCAAGAACAGTGTGTAGAGAGCTTCATGGAATGGGTTTCCATGGCCGAGCAGCTCATCCAAGCCTTACATCACCAAGTGCAATGCAAAGCGTGGGATGCGGTGGGGTAAAGCACGCCGCCACTGGACTCTAGAGCAGTGGAGACGTGTTCTCTGGAGTGACCAATCACGCTTCTCTGTCTGGCAATCAAGCGGCAACCTCCCCTAGTCTCTCTTGAAGCCAATACTGAAGTGACTTACACTGCAATTCATCGACTGGCCACTAGAGACAGGCTCCAGAAGGGAGCAGAATCTCATTGAGCCCCATGTTAAAATGCCCAACTTTACAGCAGAAAAAAAAACGTGTACAGCCTGGTACAAATTGTGGTTTTGGTCTATACAACTAATTTTGCCTTTCATGACAACTGTGAGGGGGGTGAATTTTTTTATTCGTTTAAATTATATTAAGCCATAAAGTTCTGCATAATTATGGACGTGGCCATTTGCAGCCGTTTGTCTGCTGTCTGTTAGTCCATCATTGTGCCAAGTGTAAAGTTTGGTGGAGGGGGGATTATGGTGTGGGGTTGTTTTTCAGGGGTTAGGCTTGGCCCCTTAGTTCCAGTGAAAGGAACTCTTAATGCTTCAGCATACCAAGACATTTTAGACAATTTCATGCTCCCAACTTTGTGGGAACAGTTTGGGGATGGCCCCTTCTTGTTCCAACATGACTGCGCACCAGTGCACAAAGTGTCGGTCCATAAAGACATGGATGAGCGAGTTTGGTGTGGAGGAACTTGATCTTTCTATCTATCTATCTATCTATCTATCTATCTGTGCTGTAACTGCTTCAGTTTCACAGGGTTGTGTTTCTGCAGCCACTGCAAGTCTGAACTCCAGTTTGGCTCCCGCAGGGCCTCCATCACAACTGCAGGAGAGAATTACAGTGATAGTGATTAACACAGTAAATCAGGAAGCTGGCGGATGGGCAGAAGTCGTCCGGGAGAAGAGTTTGGACAGTGACCCAGTTAAGCTGTGTGTGTGTGTGTGTGTGTGTGTGTAGTCATGGCAGAGCACCTGAGTCCACAACGACAGAAACCAAACAAAAATCTGGCTTTCATTCAGAACACGTTCACTGTTAAAGCGAGCAAATAAATCACAGACTGTAGTTGCTCTTTGTCTCGTGACCTTCTGAAGAGAACAAACCCGCTTTAGAGTTCCGTTCTCATGGGACAGTGATACTGTTGTTTTAACCTCTAACCTTTGGAAATACTTTCCGTCAGACAGACAGAAAACAGACACACACTGACGCATCTCACTCATTCAGCGCTGATTTACTCAAGACTCTGTGATAAATCTTTAACAGAATCACTCGTCGGAGGAGAGCTGTTCTCTTTAATGCAGCTCTCGCTCGCTCTCCTGTTTATGAGCGTGTGATTTAGGAAGCGGTTGGCTGATGCTTTTAGGAGAATATATATATTAGATATATAGATAGACTTCAGGAGAATAAAGAAGCCCAATGCACACAAACATGTTTCTGCATTGTATTGGACTGTATTATACTGTATAATATTATTAAACAGATAGTTATGGCATCGAAATCTGATTGGATGAGCAATGTTTGAAGATGTGAAACAGCCAATATACATGCACTGTATTTAGCTTACAGTCAAATATTACGATCTAGCAACAGCCCAGAACACCTCGGCAAATATTAATTAAAAATACTATTAATTCATGTAATAATTAATTGAATATTTAACATCGCCAATATGTTTCATATCAAGCCAAAAACACAGGTAACTGTGGTAAAATCGTCATAATATTCCTTGGCTTATATACATCTCTTAGTTTTTATTATTATATTTAAACTTTGATGTTGGCTTGACAAATCCATATGAAAGTTTGAAAGTTTTATAAGTTTTAAATTTAGTGAAGTGGAAAGAGAAAGACATTGCTAACATGAATGAACACATTTTGACATTGCTAGTATATACAGTATGTTATATGCTATAGCTATATGTTTTGCTAACATGTTTTAACAGGTTGTTAACATGAATTAGCATGCTGCTAACATGTTCTAAAATGTTACTAACATGAATTAACATGTTGCTAACATGTTTTAACACTTTGCAAACATAAATTAGCATGTTGCTGACATGAATTAGCATGTTGCTAGCATTTTTTAACTTACTTTTAACATGAATTAACATGACGCTAGCATTATTTACCAAATTCTTAACATGAATTAGCATGTTGCTAGCATGTTTTAGCACTTTGTTAGCATGAATTAGCATTTTGCTGACGTTAATTAGCATATTGCTAGCATGAATTAGCATGTTTTAACACACTGCTAACATTAATTAACATGTTGCTAGCATGTTTTAACAGGCTTTTAACATGAATTAACATGAAGCTACCATGATTTACCATATCCGTAACATGAATTAGCATGTTGCTAGCATTAATTAGCATGTTTTAACACACTGCTAACATTAATTAACATATTCCTAGCATGTTTTAACACATTGCTAGCATGGATTAACATTTTGCTAGCATGTTTTAGCAGGCTTTTAACATGAATTAGCATGTTGATACAATGTTTTATCCCTTTGCTAACATGAAATAGCATGTTGCTAATACGAATTAGCATGTTTTAACACACTGCTAACATGAATTAACATGTTGCTAGCATGTTTTAGCAGACTTTTAACATGAATTAGCATGTTGATACCATGTTTTATCCCTTTGCTAGCATGAATTAGCATGTTGCTAACACGAATTAGCATGTTTTAACACACTGCTAACATGAATTAACATGTTGCTAGCATGTTTTAACAGGCTTCTCAGAACACCTCGGCAAATATTAATTAAAAATACTATTAACTAATGTAATAATTAATGGAACATTAAACATCATCAATATGCTTCATATTAAGCCAAAAACACAGGTAACTGTGGTAAAATCGGCATAATATTCCTCTCTTAGTTTTAATTATGAAATATAAACTGATATTGGCTTGACAAATCCGTATGAAAGTTGGATGAAGTTTTATAAGCTGAATAAACATGTTTTGACATTGGTAGTATACATGTTTTGGTAACATGTTTTAACAGGTTGTTAGCATGTTGTTAACATGGTCTAGCAAGTTGGCTAACATGAATTAGCATTTTGCTAACACGTTTTAGTACTTTACTAGCATGAATTAGAGGGATTAACATGTTGCTAGTTTTAATTACGAAATATAAACTTTGATGTTGGCTTGACAAAACCATATGTAAGTTTGAAAGTTTTATAAGCTTTAAATTTAGTGAAGTGGAATGAGAAAGAAAGACATCGCTAACTTGAATTAACATGTTTTGACATTGCTAGTATGTATAAGCATGTTTTGTTAACATGTTTTAACAGGTTGTTAGCTTTATCATTTTCTAACATAAATTAACATGTTTGCTGACATGAATTAACATGTTGCTAGCATTAATTAGCACATTTTAACACTGGTAACATGAATTAACATGTTGATAGCATGTTTTAACAGGCTTTTAACATGAATTAACATAATGTTAGCATTATTTAGCATGTTTTTACATGAATTAGCATGTTGCTAGCATGTTTTAACAGGCTTCTCAGAACATCTTGGCAAATATGAACGAAAAATACTATTAATTGATGTAATAATTGATTGAACATTAAACATTACCAATATGCCTCATATATTAACCAGCGTAGTTAAATAATGTTGACAAATGAAAATAGTATTGTAAAGTTATTATAGAAACTCATTTATATGAACATTTTCTATATCTCCTACTTTGAAAAAAAAATGTAATTACATCAGCGTTCAGAGTTTAATCTAAAACGCATCCCATCTGCGTTTTCGATGAATTCATCATTGACCGTTCTGCTTTGCTGTAATTGAATTTGCTGTTTTAAACTCTACTGTATGAGTTTGGACAGGCTCGGCAGCTCATGATCTGAGTGGCTGCAGCTTCTGTCAATCAGCGCGAGGGGCGGGGCTTTACGACACAACTGAAAAAAAGTCCTGCAGTTATAACAGCATACGAGCAAAAACAGCAGGAGCGGAAATGCATACCTGCGCCCGGACAGCCACGATTAGTTAAAAGCAGGACCCTCCAAACACACAGCCCTAATGGCCTGCTGAATGTCTGCAGATAAAAATAGATGGTGGCAGATGGAGGGGACGAGAGAGAAAGAGAGAGAGAGAGATTGAGATTGAGAGGTGTAGGTTGGGAAAATAAACTCATCTCTTACATAAATGGGTCATTCATACTATGCAGTACATTTTCAAGTTCCCATCAGATATGTCATATACTGGATAAATATAAAACTCACAAAGTTTTATCCCATTAACTAAGTAAAGCCAGTTCCTTGATGACATCATCCTCCAGGAAATTACATTTTGGAGGGAAAACAGCAGCACAAACATCAGCAATAGATTTGATGAATTCTAAGTGGAAAGAGAAATAAAGACGTTGCTAGCATGAATTCACATGTTTTAACACATTGCTAGCATGAATAAGTATGTTTTGCTAACATGTTCTAACACATTGCTTACATGAATGAGCATTTTGCTAGCATGTTTTAACACTTTGCTAGTATGAATTAGCATGTTGCTGGCATGAACTAGCATGTTGCTAGCATGCATTAGCATGTTTTAACACACTGCTAACATGATCTACTGTTGCAAGCATTTTTTAACACATTGCTAGCATTTTTTAACATGTTAAAATGAATTAACATGTTGCTAGCATGTTTTAACACTTTGTTAACAAATTAACGTTTTACTGACATTACTTAACATGCTGCTAGCATGAATTAGCATGTTTTAAGACACTGCTAACATGAATTAACATATTGCTAGCATGAATTAACATTTTGTTAACATGAATTAGCATGTCGCTAACATGATTTAACATTTTGTTAACATGAATTAGCATGTCGCTAACATGATTTAACATTTTGTTAACATGAATTTACATGTTGGTGACATTTTTTAGGATGTTTCTAACAAATTAGCATGTTGCTAGCATATTTTAACACATTGTTAGCATGTTGTTAGTATTAATATTTAACATTTTGCTAACATGTTGTTAACATGAATTAGCATGTTGATAGCATGATTTAGCATATTGTTAGCATGTTTTATCATGTTGTTACCATGAATTAGCATGTTGCTAACATGATGTAGCATTTTGTTAACATGAATTAGCACGTTGCTAGCATGTTTCTAGCATTAATTAGTATGTTGTTAACATGATTTAACATGTTGCTAGCATTTTTCAGCATGAATTAGCATTTTGCTAGCATGATTTATCACGCTTCTAGCATTAATTAGCATGTTGCTAACATGTTTTAACACGTTGTTAGCAGGAATTAGCATGTTTTGTTTCAGCATGTCACTAGCATTATTTAGCATTAATTAGCAAGCCAACATAATAAAGTTGAAGTGTTTGCAAACATGGTAAATTTTTAAATTCAAAAGCTCTTTTAGAACATGAATGACCCTGAAAGAACTACAAATATATAAACATGTATTTTATTTACATAAATTTGCATTCACAGTTGTTCACTTTGCCTTGACGGCGCTTCCTTTTTGCTCTGAAATCTCTCCCAGTAGGCGGAGTCTTCCTCTGTTAGGGGCGTGGCTCTAGACACCAGATCACTATAACTCAATTGTGTGAACAAAAGGGGCGGAGCTTCACCAAAGGTTCCACCATCCTCCTATAGAACATATAGAAGTACCGATCACAAACTGTGTTGAGCTCTAAAGTCGTGTAATATCGTTTAACTCACGTTAGATGTGCTGATATCTGGTTTCCCCAGTGCCACAGCGACGTGATGATCTTTGTCCAATAAGCTCTCCTGAAAAACAGGGAAAAAGTCCATGTTGAGTCTGTAAAATAAGTGCTAAATGTAAAAGCACATCAGAATGATTTCTGAAGGATCATGTGACACTGAAGACTGGAGTAATGATGATAAATTCAGATTTGATCACAGGAATAAATTACACTTTACTATATATTCACATAGAAAACAGATATTTTGAATTGGAAAAATATTTCACAATTTTTACTGTTTTTATTGCATTTTTGATCAAATAAATGCAGCCCTGGTGAGCAGAAGAGACTTAAAAAATCTTAATTAATCCAAACTTTTGATGTGTAGTGTGTATATACAGGATGAAGCCCAGAGGAATGAAGTACGTGAGCTCAGTCTAGGGAGCGAGAAGACGCTGGATCAATATCACTGTAGGGTCTTTTGGTGTCCTGTACACAAATAACTCTTTTGCCATGATAACTTAACATAAAAATGACTATGAAAGGGTGTGTTATATTAGGCTAAGTGATTATATTCATAACAAAAGCATTTCTTGGCTCTTTAGATACGTTTTCTAGATTCTTTTTTGTTTTGTATAAGAGGATGCGTGTTATTTTGTCCCATGCACTGCTCATCAAATTTGAATGAGAGTAAAATATATAGTAAAATCTTAAAATTTTGTTTTCCTATTAATATTTTGTTAAATAAGAGATTACTCAATTTAAGTGTTCTGATCATTTGGTAATAAAAACAATATTTGTATTTAATAAAAAAGTTTGAATGGTTGTCCACCCTGTCATATTGGGGAATCCGCCCCTTTAAGAAAAGGCCATCCTTTTATAGGTGAGTTTCCAATTGACAAATTTTCTTCGTATGAGTTTGCTTGCTTGTTTTTCCCAAGCTTAACATGTCCACCCTGTCGGCATAAAATATGCCGTAAGTGATTAGAATATTTTCAAAATATGTACGTTTAAATATACCAAATTCTCTTCAACAACCAGACTAGCTATTTAGCTATTCAGTTTGTTGTAAGCTAATATGCTAATTGAAGCTCAAAATGTCCACCCTGTCGGCCACTTAGACTCGATAGAGTGGACATAGCATTCATTTGTTGTTAATATTGCAATAGAAACATAATTTTATAATTTATAGAAACATAAGCTGTAGATAACATTAGAATTGTAATATATTAATTATACACTGATCAGGCATAACATTATGACCATATATATTAAAGTGAAGTGAATAACACTGATTCATCACGGCACCTGTTAGTGGGTGGGATATATTAGGCAGCAAGTGAACATTTTGTCCTCAAAGTTGATGTGTTAGAAGCAGGAAAAATGGGCAAGCGTAAGGATTTGAGCGAGTTTGACAAGGGCCAAATTGTGATGGCTAGACGACTGGGTCAGAGCATCTCCAAAACTGCAGCTCTTGTGGGGTGTTCCCGGTCTGCAGTGGTCAGGATCTATCAAAAGTGCTCCAAGGAAGGAACAGTGGTGAACCGGTGACAGGGTCATGGGCGGCCAAGGCTCATTGATGCACGTGGGGAGCGAAGGCTGGCCCGTGTGGTCCGATCAAACAGACGAGCTACTGGAGCTCAAATTGCTCAAGAAGTTAATGCTGGTTCTGATAGAAAGGTGTCAGAATACACAGTGCATCTCAGTTTGTTGTGTATGGGGCTGCATAGCCGCTGACCAGTCAGGGTGAACGGGCCGGTCTGAGTATTTCACAATCTGCTCAGTTACTGGGATTTTCACGCACAACCATTTCTAGAGTTTACAAAGAATGGTGTGAAAAGGGAAAAACATCCAGTATGCGGCAGTCCTGTGGGCGAAAATGCCTTGTTGATGCTAGAGGTCAGAGGAGAATGGGCCGACTGATTCAAGCTGATAGAAGAGCAACTTTGACTCAAATAACCACTCGTTACAACCGAGGTATGCAGCAAAGCATTTGTGAAGCCACAACACGCACAACCTTGAGGCGGATGGGCTACAACAGCAGAAGACCCCACCGGGTACCACTCATCTCCACTACAAATAGGAAAAAGAGGCTACAATTTGCACGAGCTCACCAAAATTGGACAGTTGAAGACTGGAAAAATGTTGCCTGGTCTGATGAGTCTGGATTTCTGTTGAGACATTCAGATGGTAGAGTCAGAATTTGGCGTAAACAGAATGAGAACATGGATCCATCATGCCTTGTTACCACTGTGCAGGCTGGTGGTGGTGGTGTAATGGTGTGGGGGATGTTTTCTTGCACACTTTAGGCCCCTTAGTGCCAATTGGGCATCGTTTAAATGCCACGGCCTACCTGAGCATTGTTTCTGACCATGTCCATCCCTTTATGACCACCATGTACCCATCCTCTGATGGCTACTTCCAGCAGGATAATGCACCATGTCACAAAGCTCCAATCATTTCAAATTGGTTTCTTGAACATGACAATGAGTTCACTGTACTAAAATGGCCCCCACAGTCACCAGATCTCAACCCAATAGAGCATCTTTGGGATGTGGTGGAACGGGAGCTTCGTGCCCTGGATGTGCATCCCACAAATCTCCATCAACTGCAAGATGCTATCCTATCAATATGAGCCAACATTTCTAAAGAATGCTTTCAGCACCTTGTTGAATCAATGCCACGTAGAATTAAGGCAGTTCTGAAGGCGAAAGGGGGTCAAACACAGTATTAGTATGGTGTTCCTAATAATCCTTTAGGTGAGTGTATATATATATATATTTACCCAGTTAGATGCCTTTGGAAAAGTTGTTACATCTATGTTGATACATACACAGAGTATAATTATATATATATATATATATATATATATATATATATATATTTTTTTTTTTTTTTTTTTTTTTTTTTTGGGGAAGAATAAACATTTCATTGTCATATTTTGTCATGCTTTGTGTGTTCTGCTTTATGTGTCCACCCCGTCATGTGCTGGTCCACCCTGTCATCTTGATATTTAAAAATTATATTCTAAATAATAATTCAATCATACCTATATAGGTACCTATCCAGTGTGTTCAATAGCTAGGTGTGGTGGCAATAACATGCAAACAAAAAACTGCATCCAAATATAACAGTTTTCTCCAAATAAGAAAAAATACATGTGCGAATTGTATGAGTTTCTCTAAAAACGCATGGTTTAGATAAAATCTTTTATGTATTTATAATTTGAAATCAAACAAATAACCCCGTTTAGGAAAGGGACATCATACCTTTCAGAAAATATAATTTGCATCTTAATATTACTATGAAAACGTATTGAACAGTAATATATATGTCCATGACAGGGTGGACATATCTTATGGTTTATGCTCCGAATAATGGCCCATAATTATCTAAAAATAAATGTGTGTGAGCTCAGCTAATATATTTTTAAAGTACTTAAGTGTATACTATTTATGACAAGACAAAACGAATGTGAAATTAAGGCCAAAATTTGTGAGTATTGTGAGGGTTGAAAGGCACTCTATGATGATATTGACCCGCCTATGATCTGTGTCACGTTCACACGCTCTGACCAACCAGCACTGCAGGGCTTCACACAGAGATCATGAGAAACACACACACACACACAAACTCTCTCATGGACTCCCCCTGTAAATTGCATGAAATGAATCTGTTTGCTAAATGACTCATTAATTGTGAACACACACCTCAAATATCCAGTCCTCCTCCTCTTCATTATCCAGGTGCATTCGTGTCTGGCGGTACACTTGCCCCTCTCGCATCTGATTGGGTGAGATGTGAAACTCCACCCTCTGCAGGTCAAAGCCCAGCCCTGTGCCAATCGCCTTGATGAAGCTCTCCTTCAACGCCTTGACGGACAGAGACACGGACCAATCACAGGTAATCAGGATATGATCAGAATGGAATACTTTATGGTATTTATACAGCATGCTAAAAAAACTGTATGCAACACCAGTATGTAATATGCAAGGAAACACATTGACAAAATAAAATATGTAAAAAAAAAAAAAAAGAATATACAAATAATATTAAAAAAAACAAAATTAATATACATTAACGTAATAATGCAACATCCTTTTTACTAAATATATACATTTACATGCTCTAATTTGTTAGTTTAAGTTTAAGTTATAATATCTTTTTCTATTATTTTGATATTTCTATTATTATTTTATGTACATATGTTGTACTATTTACAGTCATGCCAATAAATACATTTTGAATATTAAATATACATAACAATTCTAAAAATGACTTATTGTAATACTGTAACATCCTTTAATATTATATATATAGTGTATATATATTTATACAATTATTAATAATATAAAAATAATAATTCTAAAAATCAATATTGATTAATGTAATAATTTTTTGAACATTAAACATTGCCATTATCCTTCAAGTCAGGCCAAAGGAAAGGTAAATTTGTTCAAATCAGCGTAATACGTTTTTATTAAGACATTTATTTCTAAATTTCTAAAATATAAAGCAAAAACAATCTGCAAGCAAAAAAGAACAAAATGTTAGAAATCCTTTAACTACTGTAAAATATTCTGTGGACGTCCTCAGAGGTAAAATGATTCATTTGCAAGGAAAATAATGCTCTATTTTTACCTACAAATCTACAAATGCATAAAGTTTTGTGGTAGAGTTAGATTTGGATGTGTGTGTGTGTGTGTGTGTGTGTAAGAGTCCTCAAATGACCACAGACTGGCACAACTGAGTCATGCTGAAGTGATGAGATCACATTGCCATGGAAACAGTGATCAGAATTGGAACAGTTTCATCCAGTACAATTTCTCTCCCGCTGCGATATGCTTATAGATGTGTGTGTGTGTGTGTGTGTGTGTGAGACAGTGTGTGCGGTCTCGTTGCCTGGAGGTGATGATGATGATGATGGTGCAGGAAGCAGCAGTTGCTATAGTTACCCAGTGCCTATAAAACATGTCCAGTTGGTCCCAGTCCGAGCCGGCTGTCCGGATGTTCATCCACTCCAGATCCGTGAACTGGCGATTCATGATGCGGAAAAACTCCTGCACAGAGCCACTGCCTGATACACATATAAACATACATGTAAAACACCTGAACGCTACACCCGTTCACCTCTAAACTCCCCTTTAGTGAAGATTTCTGTTGGTCCAAGGAAGGAACAGTGGTGAACGGGCAACAGGGTCATGTGCGGCCAAAGCTCATTGATGCACGTCTCTAACTTACTGCCGTAGCGGCTTGATACTAAACAAGTGATGATATGCAAATGTGCTCGGTCATATGCTAATGAGCTCATAGCCGTGATGTCTTAATTGAGTTGTTTTTGTAATATAGATCAGAAAATGTGGAGGGAGTTTTGAGTTGTGGATGTTATAGTATATCACATAGTACATAAAACATTTGTGTTATTTCAAAAGACTGAGACAAATCAGTAATTTAATAATCATGTTCTGCATAGTAACATGATTTCTATGAGCTAATGCATTTAGATTTTACAGTAGAGCCAGAAATGATGTAATAAACCTTCCTTCTCTCCCAATCACAGGTATAGAGCGACACCTGGTGGCCTCTGGTGGAATTGCAGAGCCTCTTGTATTGGATTGGAAAATAAGGTAGACTCAGCTGGTAATTATTGTGAAATGTTGGCTGTATATTCCTTTCTTTATTGAAAGCAGATTCTGATTAGATGTGATCTGATGTGGATGTTTCGTGAGGACATTAAAATGATTTGACTGAGATGCTGTGTTGTCTGTGATTCACCTGGTCTGCTGGTCTTCATCAGGTCTACGCCCACCTGGCGTCCCGGTTCTGCTGCCAGCACGGCATAATCTCCCTGATGGGACACGTTGAAGCTCCAGTGGGAGATGCTGGGGGCGGATGAGGGCCGTGACAGGTAGGGTTTCCCCCTTGCTGTTCTTTCCAGTCGAAACCCGTCCCATACAAAACCCATCTTCTCACAAACCAGCTTTCTGATCAGTAGACGTCCAGCCTGGTGTACACACACACACACACACATAACTCTTAACAACCACAGAGGCCACACTGCACTATAGGTAATGGTATTACAATTAAATTAATTAAATGAATGAAAATCAATGCAAAGGTTAGTTCCTGTAAAAGTTTTCGTTTTTTAGTTTATTCTGTATGATATAAAATATATTCATGAAAATAAATAATCATAACAACAACAAATGTCAAAAACCAGAGATAGGTAAAAAGCATATAAATGTATGTGTCAGTGAATACGTATGTATAATATGTATGTGTGCATATGCTACTGCTGTCAAATCGATTAATTGCAATTCATTGAATCTAACATAAAAGTTTATATATATATATATTATCCTGAAAGAGGCCACAGCCACCAGGGAATACCGTTTCCATGAAAGGGTGTACATGGTCTGCAACAATGCTTAGGTGGTACGTGTCAAAGTAACATCCACAATGATGGCAGGACCCAAGGTTTCCCAGCAGAACATTGCCCAAAGCATCACACTGCCTCCGCCGGCTTGCCTTCTTCCCATAGTGCATCCTGGTGCCATGTGTTCCCCAGGTGAGCCACGCACACGCACCCAGCCATCCACGTGATGTAAAAGAAAACGTGATTTATCAGACCAGGCCACCTTCTTCCATTGCTCCGTGGTCCAGTTCTGATGCTCACGTGCCACTGTTGGTGCTTTCGGCGGTGGACAGGGGTCAGCATGGGCACCCTGACTGGTCTGCGGCTATGCAGCCCCATACACAACAAACTGAGATGCACTGTGTATTCTGACACCTTTCTATCAGAACCAGCATTAACTTCTTGAGAAATTTGAGCTCCAGTAGCTCGTTTGATCGGACCACACGGGCCAGCCTTCGCTCCCCACGTGCATCAATGAGCCTTGACCCTGTCGCCGGTTCTCCACTGTTCCTTCCTTGGAGCACTTTTGATAGATCCTGACCACTGCAGACCGGGAACACCCAGAAGAGCTGCAGTTTTGGAGATGCTCTGACCCAGTCGTCTAGCCATCACAATTCGTCCCTTGTCAAACTCACTCAAATCCTTACGCTTGCCCATTTTTCCTGCTTCTAACACATCAACTTTGAGGACAAAATGTTCACTTGCTGCCTAATATATCCCACCCACTAACAGGTGATGAAGAGATAATCAGTGTTATTCACCGGTCATAATGTTATACCTGATCAGTGTATTATATATTAGAGGCGTTGTGTGCAATGGGAAATTGTAAATAACAGTGCAAATGAAAAGTAATATTAACAAATGAAATAAAGGGCAAAATAAAGTTATAACACTGATTATTTATTGTTTATTATTATAACATTTATTATTATTTTAGCATTTATGTTAATTGTAAAAGTCTATCTATCCATCTATGTGTCAGTTGTACCCACCATGGCAGATTTCGCATCTTTGGCGAACACGAACTGCCCGATTCGCTCTTTCTCCTCCAGCTGGATGCACCGGGCCGCCAGTGTCCACTCGGATCGGGTCGGTACCCACGAACCGCAGCGGAACGCCCACCGGACCCCGTCCATTCCGGACAACAACTACTGGTAATGTCCTATAGTGCTACTAGAAGTAAAATAATTAATATCTGTTAATAAATTGTAAAATAGCGATTTAATATTAATTAACAATACGTATTTAATTATTATTACATATTATGTTATTGTCTTATGCAATATGCATTATTTGTTTTGCTGTCTCCGCCTGTACATGTGTTCCAAAACATCCGGAAGAATATGCCGTGGGCGGGGCTGAACAGTCAGCGTCTCACTTGATTGGCTGACGAAAAGGGGCGGTGACGCTCATTGACCAATGGCGCAGGGGATTCGCGCATTGTCGGAAGTGTTCGGCTCAGTTCGGCAACGTTGTGGAGGCGGAGCGAGACGCGTGTGGATGGAGTGGATGATGCTTTTCTCCACCGGTGAGTGTTTGAATAAATAATCAAATAACCGTCACTGTATTGTGTGGCGTGTATTATGGCGTTTATTTTACATAAAGAGCCATATGTGTGCGAAACATCATAGTATAGGTGCCTGTAGAGGCCGTTTCTGGCGACATGTTTGTAATTGAACTGCAAAAACAACCGCCGTACTGATGTGTTTATGTTTGAAATAAATTATGTTTTATTAGCATACCGATACGCATACAGTATATGGATACACCTGACAAACTATACCCTTGTAACCATATTTTCCACCAAAAACACCATAGTTACTACAGTTATTCACTTACAAAAAAGTACTGTGGTTGTACTATGGTATCGGATGGTAATATCAAGGTACTGCATGTCTACCATATTCAATTATCATGTTATTTACATTATACTCGCTGCTTAAAAGAATACAGTGGTAAAACAATGATATATTTGCAAAAACTTATAGTACCATGGTGATTTTTGTTGTTGTTGTGTTGTTACCTTTAAAATCTTGTTCAAACTTTATTTGAACCAGAGCCGTTAAAAAAAACGTTTTTTTTTCAACGGCTCTGATTTGAACAAGATATACTGTAACTACAATATATATATATATATTTAAATAAAATTAATAATTTTGTTCAGCATAGCAGTACATTGATTAAATTTAAATGGTTTGTTTGAACTTCTGTTCATCAAAGAAACCTGGAAAAAAAAAAAACGTATCAAGGTTTCCACAAAAATATGAAATATGTTTTGACGTTATTAATAATAAGACATTTTTCGTGTGCATCAAATCATCATATTAGAATGGAGTAATGATGATAAATTCAGCTTTGATCACAGGAATAAATTATATTTGAATATATTCACATAGTAAACAACTATTTTGCATTGTAATAATATTTCACAATTTTACAGTTTTTAAAAGTGCAGCCTTAGAGAGCATAATATACTTTTTTTCTAAAACAATAAAAAAACTCACTGACCCCCACATTTTTGAGTCTCTCTTTATAAATGTACAGTATAAATCTGGTTTCATATATCATAGTTTTTTTGTGCACAGAAAATAATTCAGACATTACTGATATTTATTGCATGCAAATAAACCCTTGTGTGTTTGTTTGTTGTAGGAGATCTGTGCTAGACACCTGCACTGATGTGTGTCAACATGAACTTGAAAATGTGTCTGGATTGACAGAAATCTTTCAGCATCCAATAATTTCTCCGTATCCGATCACCTCCAGCATGGACTTCCTGCAGATGAAGCACCTGAAGAGGAAGAGGAAGAGTAACTACAGTGTGAAGGAAACTCAGACTCTCATCCGCGAGATCCACAAGCGACGTGAGATTTTGTTCTCCCGGCAGCAGAACATGGCCATCAACGAGCTAAAGCGGCGTGCATGGGAAGAGGTCGCGGACAGCGTCAACGCGCTGGGCGAGGGTGAGCTGCGGACGGCGGCCGAGGTCAAGCGACGCTACCTGGACTGGCGCGCCCTCATGAAGCGAAAGCAGCTTCAGGCCGAGTTGGCGTCGGGGTTGAAGCAGGAGTTTGAATCTTCGTCTCCCGATAATGAAGCGTCTCTGGGTGGTGGTGACCAGTCGCTGGACCTCAGTGGGTTTTCTAAAGACTCATCGTGCGACTGGCAGGACCTGACGGACCTCGGGGAGCCTAGCACGCACACGCCTGGGGTCAAAATGGAGGACGATGAGGCCAGCAGCTACAGAGTATGTACAGATACACACTTTTTCAAATTCATCCCACAACTTGACAAGATTGTCCTCTACTTTGGTAGGTAATGTGAGGATTACTGTAAAAAGTCATCAAACTTTTTGTTATACCGAACGGTTCAATTTGGGGTCCGTTCAAATGTTTGGGGTCAGGACTTTTTTTTTTTAACTAAATTAATATTTTTATTCAGCAAGGATGCATTCATTTGATCAAAATTGACAGTAAAGACATTTATAATGTTACAAAAGATTTCTATTTCCAATAAATGCTGTTCTTGTGAACTTTCTTTTCATCAAAGAATCCTATAAAATCTATCATGGTTTCCACAAAAACTGTTTTCAACACTGTAATAATAATCATAAATGTTTCTTGAGCAGCAAATCAGCATATTAGAATAATTTCTGAAGGAGAAAACCATTCATCAAACTTCAACTGACATCAAACCTTTGAACAAGCGCTTGACAACTTGGATTTTCCTGGCATTAGTGAGGCATTATTGGCAATATTATTGTATACTGACATGATATTTATCTTTGCTAAAATGCCTTGAAGATACCACTTAAAGCTACACTATGCAAATTTTTATGCTCAATTTAAATAATGAGCAAATACATCATAAACAATCTTCCAAACTGTATTTATGTCTTACCCTAAACCTCTATGGAAAGCCTAAAATAATTATTTATATTTTAGAGTTGTTAGTACGGATTTCCAGGGAAACGGCATAGTTTCGTCATTTGTCTGCGTGTTTATGGCATATCCCTAAATAAAGGAAAGAAGGTCAGGTTACTACTACGTATATGAGTGGAAGTAGTTTGAAGCCACAACAACTGATCCTCGAACCCGAAAAGAGTTTGCAAGCAAGAAGGGAAAACAACACCTGTAATAAACCATGAATAAACATCACATATGGGTGTCGTAAGCAAAAAAAATGTGAGTGGGTCCTCCCCTAGAACATTTTTACTGGAGTAGATGTCATTTACACAAATAGCCCACCTTGTTTACTAAACGTCTGGTTGGACCAGACAAAATTACAGAAGACACCACAGGGCTCGACATTTATGCTTGCATGCTTGTCTAGGGCAAGTGGGTTTTTTGAAGGGGCAAGTGAAAGTTGAAAGTTGAAACTTGTACTTGCCCGACTGGACAAGTAGCCTGATTAAAACGTCAATAACAAAAAATAACTAGGGAATCACCAAAATGCGAGATTGATGCGATTGATAGTGGATAATAATATAATATATAATGTACTGACAGTAACAAGGTTGCGCTGTTGAGAAATGGAAACAAATGAGCGCAGCTCAAAGAAACTCAGTAACATACTGCGGTAAAAATTCAAAATGTGGAGTTTTTATATTGATAACATACGATACAGTTAAGCCACATCACACGACCAAGAGTGGTTGATGCCATCACGACTGAAAATGTGAAACTGATTTCATATGACAGCTCAATAAACAAGTAATTAATATTAAGTCACTTACATTTTATATGCAGTATTGATTGTTTTTGTTGCTGTTTCAGCAGCAAAAATTTTTCCAAGATCACAGAAGAACCATACAACCGTGTTTCATTACTGAATGAATCAGCATTTTGAACGAATTGGTTGAGGCAATGACCCATTCATACACAACTGCCTCATTCCTGAAGGAATCAGCCGTTTATATATATAACTCAATGACTCACTCATTAAGACGGTCACCTGCCGCCACCTACTGGCGGTTTAGTTTTGTGTTTAAAAGTATTATTCTTTCCAACATTTCTTATTTGAAAATTCCAAAAATATTTAAAACAATCTCATAACATTATTTAATACAGTTGTAATTTTTCAGTGTAAATTATTTAATTTGATTGGTAACAGCCCTGTAATGTCTTCTTATTCTAATTTAATACAATTTCATTTTAAATTCTAAAATTTTATCAATATATTTAAACTGATTAGGGGGAAAAAGCTCTTTTTAAAGATTGAAAAGGCATAAAAAGGCTTAATGTCGAGCCCTGCACCAAATTATTTTATAGTGTATATAATAGTGTAGGGGAAAGGCACATTCGCAGAAAGTTTTGACGCAAATCGACCAGAGGTTCGAATCCGCCTTTTGCCGAACTCACTCTACTCCCTTTTCTCATCACATATCAGATCGGAAAGGCATTTATTTTCAATAGAAATTAAGAAAATATTAGAAAAGTGGAAATAAAGCATCTAACGTGTGTTTAATAATAAAGTGTTTATCGGTTAGGGTTAGGATTAAACAGACATGCGCTGAATTAGAGATGGTAAAAGTGAGTGGCTCCAATATCACTGGTCTTTAAAAGTCTGGTCACATACAATGGTTCCGACGCCCATGGCGTCATATATGACTAGGTTTTAAAAACAATATTTCAGTTTGTAACAATCTCGAAATCAGTTACTACTTTGGTCTATTTGCTTATATATAGCCTTGTCAATTTATAGTTTTCACCGTAATTCCGTTCTGATGAAATTACTAAAACAATCCTCTGAAAGTAACTTGTAGTTCTATTCCTCAACCACTAGAGGGAAGTTACATAGTATCGCTTTAGGGGTCATGAACTGACATCTTTTGACATATAAGAGGCCATCATATCTCCTGTAAGTTTCAGAAATTAAAACGTCCTTGTTAGTCCAAAAACAGCTTTTATTGTAACCAAGCCCTGAGAACGACTCATTGTGAAATGTGCCACCTCTGCAGAAGAAGATCAACACCTACTTCATTATTGCAATTTTGGCCCCGCCCACTGGTGTGTTATTGAGATGACAAGGAGAGAAGAGCGATACAGGATCACTGGACTACAAATAACATTACCTTCCAAAGGATCCTAATGCTAGGAATGTGCTTATTTATTTTCAACAATGTGAATGTCTCAGTTGAGCATTATTTATTTGTATTCGCTACATTTCACTGTGGATTCTTTGGCAAATCAGTCGCAATTTCAGTGCAGGGTTTGCAAACAGACTTTTACGATATGGACTCGACAGCAATGCCACAACATTTAAGTAACCGTGTTAATTCTAATGCCTGATCTGGGACCAGTGATTTCTGATATGATATGATTCATGTACAGTCAGATGTTCTTTGTCTATGTGTCAGTAAATCAAACCAGTGACTAAACGCTCAACTTCACATTGTTTCTCTTAGTGGGATGAAAATAATCTGTTATTTAAACTGTGATTAAATTATATATAGAAAGCGATCAAAGAACGCTTCTTTTACAGTCGCTGGAGCTGTCAATCAAAGTGCGAATTTATCAGTGACTGAGTTCTGGACTCCCGTTATAATCAACGAATCTCTTATTTACATTGTGTTTGCAAGATCCAAGATACAAGATCACTGCATTCATAAGCTCAACATGTGATCGGCTACAATGCTTAGCACTGCAACCTTTCATACCACGATCTGAATATAATGCTATAATCAACACTTTTCACAATTAGTTAATATTGAGAGCTGTAATAGTAAAAACGTGCTAAAAGTTTTCGAGAGTTACACGTTAAACTTAGCCATTTCATATGCAAAGGGATTAGCCAGTCACAGCAGTGGGTGTTTACACTGAAGGCTCACAGCAGCCAATCACAGCAGTGGGTGTTTACACTGAAGGCTCACAGCAGCCAATCACAGCAGTGGGCGTTTACACTGAAGGCTCACAGCAGCCAGTCACAGCAGTGGGTGTTTACACTGAAGGCTCACAGCAGCCAATCACAGCAGTGGGCGTTTACACTGAAGGCTCACAGCAGCCAATCACAGCAGTGGGCGTTTACACTGAAGGCTCACAGCAGCCAATCACAGCAGTGGGCGTTTACACTGAAGGCTCACAGCAGCCAATCACAGCAGTGGGTGTTTACACTGAAGGCTCACAGCAGCCAATCACAGCAGTGGGCGTTTACACTGAAGGCTCACAGCAGCCAGTCACAGCAGTGGGTGTTTACACTGAAGGCTCACAGCAGCCAATCACAGCAGTGGGCGTTTACACTGAAGGCTCACAGCAGCCAATCACAGCAGTGGGCGTTTACACTGAAGGCTCACAGCAGCCAATCACAGCAGTGGGCGTTTACACTGAAGGCTCACAGCAGCCATTCACAGCAGTGGGCGTTTACACTGAAGGCTAACTGCAGCCAATCACAGCAGTGGCCGTTTACACTGAAGTCTCACAGCAGACACGCCCCTTCAAACAGAGCGTTAAAATCAGGGTCGAAAAAATGCCTTCTATTTCTAAATTATGACATTTTTGATGTAAAAATCAAACTAGTGCACCCCAGGAAACATAAAACAATGCAGTTCATGACCCCTTTAAATGAAAATACCGTCTGACTAAAAGCTACCCTTTAAACTTTTTTTTCTTCTCTAAAATCATCCTTTCATTACTGCTGACTTTGTGTTTCTATTTGTAATTTTTCCTCAGTTGGAAGCGGAGGTTGGAGAAGGTGGGGATGGTGAGGAGGATGATGACGACTGTTTTCCCTCCATCCTCCCTGATATGGACCGAGAGGGGCGAGTTCCTGAGGTCTTCGCTCACATCGATGAATTCGGCGTGCTGAGCTCGACCAAGCCCACATCTGCAGGCCGAGACTTGGGGCTCGGAGTTGGCGGCGTGACGGGGATGGGTGTAGCTGGATTGGGCCTGTCCGGAGGGGAGAACACAAGTGTGCTGGTGGCGCTGGAGAGGCAGAGACTGGACCTGGAGAAACACCGCTTGCAGGTGGAGTCCGAACGGCTGCAGGTGGAGAAAGAGCGCCTCCTGGTGGAGAAGGAGAGGTTGCGGCAGGGGGAGGTGGAAAGAGAGAGGTTGCAGCTGGAGAAGGAACGTCTGCAGGTGGAGCGAGAACGATTGCGACTGGTCTTGCAACAAAACGCACCACTCCAGCAGAGCCCCGCCCCCTCGACCTCTGTAGCCACGCCCACAACGTCGTCCTCTGCCCCCTCGTCATCCTCATTGGACGGAGAGAAGGACAGGAAGCTGGTTTGGCCAATGGCAGTGGATTTGGAGGCGGAGAAGCTGAAGTTAGAGAAAGAGCGCCTCCTGCTGGAGAAAGAGAGACTGCAGTTCTTCAAGTTTGAGTCGGGCAGACTGCAGATTGAGAAAGAGCGCCTGCAGGTGGAGAAAGAGAGGCTGCAGCTCCATAAAGATGGACAACAGATGGCGCTGCACTCGTGAAACACCATAGATGCAGTTGGGTAGGGGAAAAAAATCATTGTTTCCATAGTTGGCCATTCATTCCTGTAACTAAAAACTAAATTGTTTGTTTTTGCTCTTAATTTTTTTTGCCAGACATTTGAAAAAATAAGCAGAAAGAAGTCAAGCAGTTCATGAATGAATGAATGCATGAATTAGGGTTGCAAAAGGGCTGAACATTTCTGATAAATTTCCAAAAAATCCTAGAAAGTTTCAGGAAAATTTGCAACCCTAGCATAAATGAATGCAAGCAGTTCATAAACAAGATGGTAAGAGGACTCGCTTCTGAACATGTGCAGCAGTACCATATTTAAGTAAATATGAAATATGATAAGTAAAGTACCTAATTTCACAATAAAACAAAAGAAAGTTGTGATTCCATATCATCTAGTTGTTGAATTGCTTGCCTTCAGTGTTGTTATTGTTAACTAAAATGAAAATTACTACAAATCGTTATTGTTAATTGGCATAAAAATAAAATTGGACTAAGTACTGAAATTACTAAAACTGAAATAAGAATAAGCTACTATATAGAAATATTTTAAGTAAAAATAATAAAAAGGACAAAACCAAATAACAAAATTACGAAAACTTGGTGAAAACTGAACATATAAAAGCTAATTCAAAACACTAATAAATACTATAATAATAATGTGCGCCTTTGTTTCAAGATTTACGCATTTCAATTAATAGTAAAATTCCATCAAATTGAATTGAATAATCCGTACATATTATTCATATTATGAATTTAATAAGTAAAAAAACTAGAGCTTAATAAAAAATGTATATAAAAATATACATTTTAAATAAATCACGAATCACATAATTTAAAATTCATAATATGTAAGGATTATTCAATTCATTTGATGGATTTTACAATTAATTGAAATGCGTAAATCTTGAAACAAAGGCTTAAAAACTTTTTGTGTGTAATATTAAAATACTGTCTTTCAGTGTGTTTTATTTATTTGGCAGAATTGTTGCTTTATTTGAAGTACAAAAATCAAAAAAATAGTTAAATTGTACTGTATATTTCTCTTATTTTCTCCCTACAGAAATGAATGGTCATCTATGGTAAACAGGATTTATAGACACGCCTCCGGTGTGTGACGTTTTTCTGACTGTATCTATAGATCAGGTCGGCCCACATGATTGCCTTCTGCTCATGCAAAACAACTCGTGAGACGGTTTTATGCTTGAGTATTGTGTGTATTGATATCTTGTACAAATGTATGCAGAAGTATCTGAATGCAGATACTTCTGATGAACTTTTTACAAGATGTTATGTATGTTGTTACCATACTGTGTTTAATGTACAGAGTATAACAGAGAGCTTAAAAAATAGCTGGATTGTATAAGGGCTCTTATGTATTCACACTACAGGATGGATGGGGACCAAATCTGGGGCCTCATTTATCTGGACTCATTGTAAATGTGAATGTATGGTAATGTCCAAATTGTTCTTATAAATGATTTATACGTTCATATGCACAGACACATGTGAGGCCACGCTTTTATTTTGAAACAGGTTTTTCTCAAAGCGGTTTCACTTTCCGATCGTGCGTAAGCTGATCAAACACAGATAAATGTGTTCGCAAAACTACAGGTGCTCAGACGGTTCGCTTATTTACAAACATGGATGTGGACAGTCAAAGAAAAATCTCATATTTCACCTCATAGTCAAGAGGAAAAAATAAGACAAAACTGTTAATATAGTTATCGTTCTTGGTGTGAACGGGCCTTTAAGCCCATTATGGCTCATACCTTTTCTTATTCTTTCTTTTGATTTTGAGGTGAAACGTGATATGTTCTCCACAGGTTTCGTGAGATTCCCTCAAAAAGGCCTGTAATGTGAATGTAGTCGGTGTTTGTGTGTGTGTGTAGTTGTTTTCAGGCCCTGATGACCCCTGAAGTTCAGCTGTTGAGTGCTTGTTGGTTTTATCTGTTTCTGTGGTCGTGCAATTCCTGCCACATTCACGTTTATGCGTCATATCCAATCGACTTGCATTGCATTGAAGGTACGTTTTTCTTGTTTGTTTTTTTTACTGTTTCCCAATCATTTATTTTTTCATCCGAGAGCGTGCGGTTCTTAGGCCTGTTTCACACATTTTCAGCTTGCCGCCATTTTTTTTTTTACTTTACACTGAACTTAAGCAGAAAATATTTTCTGTGAACCAGCATGACCTTTTATAACATATAGGCTTTTTCCTTTGAATCATCTGGATTCAGTCCATTTTACTTTGTAAAAAGTGATTGTTTGTCTTTCATTGCATGTGTAACTTGACGTTTTTTCACAAAAAAAAAAAAAAAAGTATGTGCTGCTTCAATTTGCAGATATGCAAACATATAAATAGATTTGCAGATTATGCAGATATATAAATAAAATACAAAATGAAGTTACTTTTTTGGGGGGAAAATGTCAACATGCAATGAAATACAACAAAACACTTTCTACACAGTAAATTAGACTGAATCCACATGATTTAAAGGGATAGTTCATGCAAAGATCATTTACTCACCTTACAAACCTTCACGACTTTCGTCTGTGGATCACAAAAGATATTTTGGGTGAGGAAATGATGAATTTTCATTTTGGGTCTCTTTAAGAAGTGTGTATCTCCACATCAGGTTTGGGTTTCATCCTGCATACATTAATACTTCTTAACTCACCCCTAATTTAATCATTTATGGCCGTTAGTAAAGGAAACACTCCATAGTAATGAGTTTATTTGTGTCGAGTTGCTCTGAGCAGACGCAGGTGTGTGAAACGGGCCGCGCGGTTCAGTTCAGCTTCTCTGCATTTCTAAAGAAGTGGAAAACCAAAGCTGTTTGGTGCCATCGTGTTTTATTGTTGTCTTTGAAGCCGTTGAATATGTTTTCATGCTCAGATGAAGGTGGTGTATTTTAAAGACTAAAGGTTTTATGGATGTTTAGTTTTTGTGAGCTGGTGCTGTTAGTGTTGATGGACTCAGAAAGGTGTGTTTTATTGTACTGTACGTGCAATACGTAAATGGTGTATGTATGTGTGTGTGTGTGTGTGTGTGTTTTAAATGTATGTTCCAGATGTGGCAAAGCACAACAATAAATAGAATTTAAAGAATTTAAATGATCTGATGAACCCAGTTTTCTTTTTTCTGTTGAAACAGCAAGCCGGGGATTTCAATAAATGCTCAATTAAAGTTTTTTCATAGTACAATGTCAATGAATGCTCTCATTTCAAAACATCAAGAAAAATTGGCTTATATTTTTCTCTTTGAATAATGTGTTCAGCCCAATTCTTTGAGAAACGTTCTGTTTTAAGAGGACATATTATGCTCTTTTACTAAGTCTTGTTTTTGTGCTCTACTAAAACAGGTTTTCCTGTTTGAATGTTCATAAAATGCCTTATTTTTCCCATATTCTCCATTGTTGCAGCTCTTCTCTTCCCAGTCTGTCAGTAACGCTCTGTTTAGTTCCGGTCTCTATGAAGCCCCGCCTTCTGAAAAGCACTGTGCTCTGATTGGTCGGCTGGAGCAGTGTGCTGTGATTGGTCAAGCGCTTCCAGCGAGTTTGGGAAATGTCCCGCCCCTTACCATAACCTTCAGTTTCAACACACTACTAACTCAACCAGGCCCGCCTCTTTATTCTGCGTATGAATTATTAAAATGAGGAATATTGTGAGGTGTACGTTTCCAGAAGAAACTCAAGACTACAATAGAGGCGTTTCAGGAGTTCAGAAACACAGACACTGATATAGAGACGAACTGGAACTTAGCAGAGCTTTTTTTTTAGGCTCAAACTGCAACATTTACACACTAAAATAAGATGAAGATGGAAAAAAAAGAATCATAGGTCCTCTTTAATGCATTGAAACATAGAATAAAACAATTTAAAAGATATTTTAAAAGAATTGCAACTTTTCATCTCACAATTCTGACTTTATATCACGCAATTTTGACTTTTTTCTGACATTTGCGAGTTTATATCACACAATTCTGACTTTATAACTTTATATCTCGTGATTGAAGTCAGAATTGTGAGACAAGTCGCAATAACCATTTTTATTTTTTTATTCTGTGGTGGAAACAAGCTTCCATAGTGTTTCTCATAGAAATATTTATGGAAAGAGAAAATATATTCTGGTCAGATCTGTAAATACGTTCCCTGCTCTGATACCAGTATTATTCTGCTCTCATTTCTAGTATTTGAAGCTCACAGATGTCTGTATTTCTAACAAAAGTGTTTGTGTTAGTCCACATAAAGCCCATGGGATTGGAAGCGAGCAGTCTGGGAGAAGGAGACGAGCTCAAAACACAAGCATCTGATGATGTGGGAAGGAATGGAAATCTCCAGAGAAAACCGCATTCCCCCCGATGAAAGGAAGCCTCAGATGTGTCTGTCTGTAAGTGAGAATAAGCGAGATCTGTCCGTCAGATTCCTCCCCGTCTTTCTTTAATACCATCTGAAGTTCTATTGTGTTTTATAGAGTCTGGATTATACCTCAGTCTGTTGACAGTCGACAGGGTCATTTCTTCTGGTTCTTCGCACCTCTTTTTATGATCCAGGGTTCTTGAGCTTCTGTATCATACTGTTGATGTTGCATCTGGTCTCCCTTCTGGGAAAAAGGGGTTTCTAGGGCTCTGTTTACACCTGGTATTAAGATGCGGATCACAAGTAGACGAGGGAGACACATTCCCGTTTACACCTGGTGTTTTAATCTGTCTCTTTTGTCCACTTTCGACCACTTCTGTCCTGATTTCTGGGGAGGGTCTATGGACTCTGTTTTTTCAGATCTTTCGATCTAATGGACAAAATAAGCTCATGCAATTTACATATGAACACGACTGGAGACGACGGAAAAACACACGGAGAGCATCAGCTTTAGTTTCTGCTCTGACAGACGCGAGACCAGCCGAACGCTGAGTGTGTGTTAGAAATCAGGAATGGTGTGAGAACATTGTGCTTGGGGCGTTTTTTTCTTCTTCAACCAAATTTGGCTCTCCAGCCAAAGTTTAAATCCCGTCTGGCTAGCGCGCTTCGCATAATGTTCACACGTTAGGTCAGTAGGTGGAGAATAGACGGTCTTTTGTGGCTGTTCGAGTGTATTCGAACACATGAGCGTCTACACTACGAAAGCAATCCGGTCAAATGTGTTTTTAACTCTAGAAGTGGTTGAAAGTGGTAAAGCTCAAAGCGTTTTAGACCCCGTTTACACCTGTATTTAACATCGTCCACTTGTGATCCAAAACACATCTTAATACCAGCTGTAAACACGGCTTTTGATGGTCTAGGCTGGTCATTAGCTGCTCCAGGTTAGTAGACCAGCAACAAGCCATAAGGTTATACACTGAAAAAATTAAGGTCACTCTTTAAATTAGGGTAAATTTTTTTACCATTAACTATACGACTTTTGCCTCAATAAACTCCTAATAATTGCATATTAATAGTCAGTAAGGTATTAAGGGATGTAGAATATGGTCATACAGAATAAGGCATTAATATGTGCTTTATAAGCACTAATAAACAGCCAATATCATAGTAATATGCATGCTAATACGCAACTAGTTAATAGTGAGAATTGGAGCCTAAACTAAAGTGTTACCAAAATTAAACTAAACATGGAATTTTAAAGACTGAAATTGTATTTTATTGTAAAACATACTGCAATAATCAGTTTTATTTACAACTTTGTAGTGTGCCAGTAAAGATCTCCATGGTGTTTTTGGAGAATGATGTCAGGTAGTTAATGACCAGCTAATGAGTCAATGCTGATGTGTCGGACTGGTTGAGAATGAATGTTTTGAAAGTCACAGTGTTTCTTCATTTTGGGAATCCAACCTGCAAATAGTTTACTTATTGCTGACTCTCTGCATATTAATCTGGTTAAGGAGAAATTATTCTACCATACAAAAATTCACACATACATACAAGTTACTGTGATTCTGAGTAAAGTTTGTTGATAGTGTGAACTAACATTAAAGAAACAGTTCACCCCAAATTTCTCATCATTTAAAATAATGCTTCACAGAACAAAGAAAGTCATACCGGTTTGGAACGACATGAGGGTGAGCACGTTACTGTTTTAGAACATGATGGATGGTGTCTAGCTGGTCATTAACTGGTTATACCAGTTTAAGATGTTCATTGTGTGTGTGTGTTTAGAGAAAAAACAAGTTAATGACCAGCCAATGAGTCAGTGCTGATGTGTCTTGGCTGGTTGAGATGCATAAACAAAGACATAAATGTTTTGAAAGCGCAGTGTTTTCTACATTTTGGGGGAGCCAACCTTAAAACCCAGTCAGTTTACTTATAACTGACTGTGTATATCTGGTTTACAAGAAAGTATTTATTTTCAACTAGTGATACATCAAAATCGTTCACTAAAAGTTTTAATTTAGCGGGGAAAAATGGAAAAAAATTGACGTATTGCTACCTGAGCATAATTTTTGGTCATGGCGAAGTGAATCCACGTTGTGTGCACGAAACGGTGTTTCGGTCAATGATTTCGGCCCGTTTTTTTTTTTCAGCCAAATATTTTTGATTGCCAAAATTTTGGTACATTTACTAATTTTAACAGATAAAATTTCACACATACATTCATTAATAATGTTACGGTGACTGTAAGTACAAAACAAAGTTTGTTGCTATTTGTTGAAGTCGTGTGAACTAGCCTTAATATATCAGTTCAGATGCAAAAGCCTCTAAATGCCACTTCGGTCAAAAATGAGTGAGTGCTCTCTGCATATAGTATAAATTCATAAAATACTTTCACTTCAAACCCACTAAATCCCAGCCTCAGCCCATTCAGAAGTACCATTACTTAGGTAGAAACCTATACATAGGAGCCTGACAAAAATGCTTATTTTAAAGAAAAATGTCAGACTGACTTAGAGGCTTTTGCATCTGAAGTCTTCATATATACAGTCAAACCAAAAATGATTCAGACACCAGATATAATTTTTTACTAGTGTGTGCAGGATACTATAGTTCATTTATGTAAGTGAGGAGAGCAAAATAAAGTAAACTGACATATTATACACAAAAATCCTTCATACAGTGACTACCAGTAAAATTGATAAAAATTTGGGACCAAAATGATTCAGACACTTTGACCTGACTATGTTTTAAGTGTTTTTTCTTTAATTGCTAATGCGACCTTTGACACCACAGACTGAACGAAATGACGCATTGCTTGGTCATTGGTATCATCTAATTGTGTAGTTAAATTGAACAGCTGATTGGTTGATTCTTCACCTTTCTATCAAAGTTATCTGACATTATCAAGACGATGACTGTCCTGACGGTTCTTGTCATATTTTATTACCATTTTCTAAACTATAGCGAATAAACTGTGATAATGTGAGAGAATGCTGAAGGTGTCTGAATACATTTGGGTTTGACTGTGTATATACACTGCCCGGCCAAAACAAAAAGTCGCTGTTCGGATTTAAATAGGCAAATGCTTAAAGGAACACGCCACTTTTTTTGAAAATAGGCTCATTTTCCATCTCCCCTAGAGTTAATCAGTTGAGTTTTGCCGATTTTGAATCCATTCAGCCGATCTCCGGGTCTGGTGGTAGCACTTTTAGCATAGCTTAGCATAGATCATTGAATCTGATTAGACCGTTAGCATCTCGCTCAAAAAATAACTCAAGAGTTTCGATATTTTTCCTATTTAAAACTTGACTCTTCTGTAGTTACATCATGTACTAAGACCAGCGGAAAATGAAAAGTTGCAATTTTCTAGGCAATTTTCTGCTTAATATCATTGCGCCGCTGCATCCATGGTACGGCAGCAAAGTTCCTTGATTATTACGCAGGAATGAGAGTATAGTTCCTAGCCATATCGGCCTAGAAAATCGCAACTTTTCATTTTCTGTCGGTCTTAGTACATGATGTAACTACAGAAGAGTCAAGTTTTAAATAGGAAAAATGCTAACGGTCTAATCAGATTCAATGATTTATGCTAAGCTATGCTAAAAGTGCTATTTTCAAAAATAGTGGCGTGTTCCTTTTAAGAGTCAATGATTGGATCATAATTGCAGTGATTTTTGTGTTTCTAGCATGTTATATGTTTGGAAACAGTTCTTCCAACCCTAATTGATGGAGTGTGTGGCTTTTCATTTCTTAAACAACCATGTAGGAAGACACATAATGGCCATATTCATCATGTCAAGATTCATCAGCTCAAACTGTGAAAGAATGGTTGGAAGGGAGCATGAAGAATCATTTTCACACATGAATCGGCACCTCTGAGTCCAGACCTTAAATTCATTGAAAGTCTTTGGGATGTGCTGGAGGAGACTTTACAGAGTGCTGGACTCTTGCATTGACAATACAAGATCTTGACCAAAAATGTATGCACCTCTTGGTCATATTGCATGCACATTTGCTTATTTAATGAATGAAAAAAGATGTTCATTTATTGTATAAATGTTCCAGTTTTATTTGAATTGGTGGGTACAAAGAGAAAATCAAAAGAACGCAAAAACAAATCCAAACACCAAAGGTGAGAATCAGGTACGATCCCGGTGTGCGATGCGATGCGGTGCGGCGTTCACATACACTCGTGTGTTTGTGCGACATGTGAGATGCGTGGACATTCATTAAGGACAAAGACACGTACACACTGCGTTACATCGGTTATCAAAACAACTGTTAACAGAACAGATGCCATGGTCTCACGCACAACTGAGCTGCTTTAGTTCAGATGTCCCTCGATTATATAGATTCGTTTCTGTATATATAATACTGTGTGTTTATAAAAGATCTCTTAATTACAAGTCAGGTCTCCCTATAGTCATTATTGCAATGAATTATTACCTAAGATGCTTTATAAAAGAATCGTGTTCAGCTTTTACTACTGGTCTATTTACATTTCAGTCCAAAAAGCAAGCGGCTCCCAGTGGCTTCTAGAAGAAATCCCGTCGAGATGATAAAAGATGTTTAACGTCGTCCCCCTTCGTGGCTCCTGAGAGAATATCTACATACGGTTTAGTAAATACAGCTAGTGATTGTGGACCATGTCGTAAATATGTCGTTTGGCGCTCGAGTGAGTTAATACGTCTAATGCAGATTGGCTGATGTCGGACGGCTAAACACAGAAGCGCAGCTAATGTCTTTACATTTACAGTTTACTGGTCTTCTACGTGATTCTTCGGCTCTTATGCGATGATGTTTGTCCCCAAAGTTAGTCTTCAGGATAAGGCATCATGGATCCTTGATGCGCGACAATGTCAAAACGTTCGTATCTTATGCCGTCCCAACTCGGTTACAATTTTTGACCGAGGGCAGAAAGAGTGTGAATTGATGTTGTGTGTTTCTTTCCCAGGTCTGTCACGTCCGAATCCTCGTTAGCACAAGCCATCGACGACGTGGTTCTCCCGTGAATCTGAACTTCGGTAGAGGGGTAAGATGGTTTAAGGCACAAGGTGAGTTTTTGGTTTCTATGGGAGGTCGGAGGACACCACAGCGAGGGCGGGGCCATGTCGGAAGGAGGGGCCAGAGCGCACGGCCTTAGGGCAGTCTGGCGTCAGCACACGCCCGTTTTCCCCCAGGCTGCCCGTGACTGACAAGCGGGCCTTGTTTCTCATGGCTTCCGAGAAGGTGAGCTAGAGAAGGGGGCGGGACGAGAGGCGGAGTCAGAATACGTGGAACTCTCTGGGGGAGGGGAAACAATATGCAAATGACACAGTGACATCACAAACGGAACCACTCGACACATTCACAGCGACAGAACGGAGAAAAGCTCAAGGCCGCCACACACAAATACAGAAAACATCTCAAAATGTACAACATGGCTAGACATCTGCATTTCTAACGCAAGCATGCAGCCCTTCGCTCGTGTTTCCGCTAAATCTAGGGTTTTAATTGTACAGTGTCCCATAACAGTCAACACTTTATATGTTCGTACTGCTAATGTTTCATAAGAGGTCAGTCTGATGTGAAGCCGTGGAACGTTATTCGGTATCAGTACAGCATTATAGATTGGTTTGCTGATGTCACTAACAACAAAAGAAAGTGAAACGCAACCAAACATCATTAAACCAACAGCCGTTTGATCTATAATGCCCTACTCGTACCAAATAACCCATTGCTAGTGTCTACAGCAGCAGATCTCAACTGGTTTTGCTACAAGACTTAACAGTACCAGAATAGTTTGTTTAACCCTTATATTATGGTTGATTACATTTTTTTTTTTTAGGTTATTTTTCTTGATATTTTGTGACTTCTCTTTTAGGATTATGAACATGCATACAAAGTTTCCAAACTCTGATGTGTTGTAAAAGGTGTGTATGAAATTTATATTATGGTTATGATGATTGTGGGTCAATTTGACCCGCATATTTCCTGGTTTTTGATGTATTTTGTTGTCAGTTTCTCAACTTTACATTTATGCATTTAGTAGATCCTTTTATCCAACGAAATTTACACTGTGTTAATGGCATACATTTTTATCAGTTCATTCATGTTCATTTCGATGGGGATTGAACCCATGAACTTGCTGTTGTTAGTGCCATGCTTCAGGAAAGCACACAAGTGCTTTTCACGTTTTACAAAAGTTAAAAAATTGTTATAATACTGTTTATAAAATGTACAGTTTTGGGGAAAAAAAACAAGTTTAATACAGTTTTAAAAAGTCATATGTTCGCATGTTGAAGGCAGGGGCGCAACTGCACATTTGCTGAGAGGTATGCAAGATCGGTGTTGGTGCCCCCCCATCATCATCACCTCCACCCCCCAAAAAATGCCCACTTAACATTTTATTAAAATTAATATGCCACCAAATTTTTGGATTTTCGATACTACAGCAAAACTACTACGCTAACTGTAAAGTTCAAACATTATTAAAGAAAAGTAAACTAATAATATAAGAATTAAGCCAATTCGCTACACATAACGACCGATAACGACTTGTGTTTTTGTGATATGTGTTTTTAAAAATAGAAACCATTATTTTATTACATTTCAGCATAAACATACACTCACCTAAAGGATTATTAGGAACACCTGTTCAATTTCTCATTAATGCAATTATCTAATCAACCAATCACATGGCAGTTGCTTCAATGCATTTAGGGGTGTGGTCCTGGTCAAGACAAACTGAATGTCAGAATGGGAAAGAAAGGTGATTTAAGCAATTTTGAGCGTGGCATGGTTGTTGGTGCCAGACGGGCCGGTCTGAGTATTTTCATCTGCTCAGTTACTGGGATTTTCACGCACAACCATTTCTAGAGTTTACAAAGAATGGTGTGAAAAGGGAAAAACATCCGGTATGCGGCAGTCCTGTGGGCGAAAATGCCTTGTTGATGCTAGAGGTCAGAGGAGAATGGGCCGACTGATTCAAGCTGATAGAAGAGCAACTTTGACTGAAATAACCACTCGTTACAACCGAGGTATGCAGCAAAGCATTTGTGAAGCCACAACACGCACAACCTTGAGGCGGATGGGCTACAACAGCAGAAGACCCCACCGGGTACCACTCATCTCCACTACAAATAGGAAAAAGAGGCTACAATTTGCACGAGCTCACCAAAATTGGACAGTTGAAGACTGGAAAAATGTTGCCTGGTCTGATGAGTCTCGATTTCTGTTGAGACATTCAGATGGTAGAGTCAGAATTTGGCGTAAACAGAATGAGAACATGGATCCATCATGCCTTGTTACCACTGTGCAGGCTGGTGGTGGTGGTGTAATGGTGTGGGGGATGTTTTCTTGGCACACTTTAGGCCCCTTAGTGCCAATTGGGCATCGTTTAAATGCCACGGCCTACCTGAGCATTGTTTCTGACCATGTCCATCCCTTTATGACCACCATGTACCCATCCTCTGATGGCTACTTCCAGCAGGATAATGCACCATGTCACAAAGCTCGAATCATTTCAAATTGGTTTCTTGAACATGACAATGAGTTCACTGTACTAAAATGGCCCCCACAGTCACCAGATCTCAACCCAATAGAGCATCTTTGGGATGTGGTGGAACGGGAGCTTCGTGTCCTGGATGTGCATCCCACAAATCTCCATCAACTGCAAGATGCTATCCTATCAATATGGGCCAACATTTCTAAAGAATGCTTTCAGCACCTTGTTGAATCAATGCCACGTAGAATTAAGGCAGTTCTGAAGGCGAAAGGGGGTCAAACACAGTATTAGTATGGTGTTCCTAATAATCCTTTAGGTGAGTGTACATTGTTGGACAGGTAATGAACACAATCTAGCTAACATTTATAATTTATTTACGGCTGAAATGTTGCACGTATATGTAACAAGCAAAGTATTTATCATAATGTACTTTAAATAACATTACAAGTATTGTCAGAAAGATATCAGCTCTGCTGTTGTTCATAAATACTAGTAATGATGCTGGAAATAGTGAGCCAGCGTCCTTTACCATCCTTACCAGTGCAAGAATTCGTGAACACGATATACTGATTCACGGGGAACTGATTGAGACGCACCCAAGGTTTCGTCACGTCCAATGATAAACTTTAGTGAAGAATTAGGAAAAGCCCAATAACTAGATTGTGCTTGTTGGTGAGAGAGGATCAGCTTACATTTCAAATGATTTCCACAGTTTCTGTCGAATGTAAATCAAAGCGCCCATTCACAAATATACTACGACTTATTTGTGACCCTGGACCACCAAACCAGTCATGAGTCTCACGGGTATATTTGTGGCAATAGCCAACAATACATTGTATGGGTCAAAATTATCCATTTTTCTTTTATGCCAAAAATCATTAGGATATTAAGTAAAGATCATGTTCCATGAAGATATTTTGTAAATTTCCTACCATATATATATATATATATATATATATATATATATATATATATATATATATGTATATGTATTATTAGTAGTAATATGCATAGCTAAGGACTTCATTTGGACAACTTTAAAGGAGATTTTTTTGCACCCTCAGATTCCAGATTTTCAAATAGTTGTATCTCGTATATCATCCTATCCTAACAAACCATACATCAATGGAAAGCTTTTGGATGATGTATAAATCTCAATTTGGTTTCTGGTTTTGTGGTCCAGGGTCACATTTGTTGAGCGCATTTGAAAATGAACTGATATTAACATTAATCACTTTGCCCCCTCTCAGGCAACAATGTTCCCTTTTTCTGTTCTGCGCCCCAATGCACTGCATATACCACATAACCCATTTTTAATAATTATATTGAATCCAATTAGTCAATTTCTTTGACTAATTTTAACATAATGCAAGGGTTAAACAGTTTGGTGAATTTGGGCCAAAAATTGCCTTTTTAAAAGTTGATTGATTTTTTATGAAGATTATGTGGCTAGTTGCGTTTTATTACTTGCTTTTGTCCATCAAAACCCGCCAGTGGAGAACTGCTGGTCAATAGGATAATCTCTGGATAAGAAGTAAATAAGCAGCATTCCTTTATAAAGTGTTTGAAGGTTGTATGCTAAGACATTTGGTTTGGTAGTCATTTGAGATCCTAATATGGCAGGTTTGTCCATGTGTGTGTGTGTGTGTGTGTGTGTTTGTCATCTTGTGGCTTTTGTTTTAATGCAGGTGTCTGAAACAGAAAGCCAACAGTGCAAACACCAGCAACTGCAGCCAGGAAGACCAAACCAATGCAATCCCAACATGTTCTAGTCAAGGCAACTTCCAGAAACAAATGCCATACGAGAAACAAACAAAGGAACGACAAGCGACAGAAATGAAAGGATCTCTTTCAGAAGTAAACAAACCAAGAAGGAACGTAAGTAAAGGAAAGTTTGTAAACTGAAGGATGGGAAGCTGTCACAACATTAGCGGACGTCTGCTGCAGCTATAGACAGACGAGGGTCAGGCCGAACCCCTGCGACCGCAAGCAGACTGTCTGTCCTACCCCTATATCTTTACTGCGTCAGAGCCGTACACGTTGTATCCCTCTCTATAAGTCGCTAAGTTCTGCACACTGTGCGCCGGGCTGGGAGCGGGGCTAAAATTCAGTTCGGCCGATTCCACCTTCAGTTTCTTGGCCTCTGCGCGGGACTTATAGCAAAACTCGACCAAGGCCACCAGCATGGCCAGACCCAGGCCGCCCACCAGGATGTAGAAAACTCCCGCCACGTTGCTTAGGCTGAGCGCCTGCGAGCTCTTGTCCTGGAAGCCGGGGAGGGAGGGAGAAAACACGGTGTTAGGGATGCAAGAAGTGGTGAGACGGAGACTCAAAACACATTTACACATGGCAGATATTCAGTTACACTTCATTTAAGAGTCATAAGTCTGTGGTTACAGCTTTAATTACTGGTGCCATTCATTTAACATCATTTAGACAGAATGAAATCCAGTCATTTAGATTTTAAATATGAACAGACGAGCTATGATTTTGGTGGTTTAGCCTAGTTTACTTAGTCTTTTTGTTGATTAGATCAACTTATACTTCTATAAAATGTTTAAAATGCATTGAAAAAATATATGAATATTCAATATATGAATTACATATATGTATCAAATTATTTAAATAATATCTTATAAAGAATGAAAACAATTTAAATGGTTTTGAATATTCTTCAACATATTTTTGATATAATCTGGCTCTCTTTAAAATGACACGAAAGCCGTATGAAATGTTCTACAGCCATAATGGTTTTCTGCCGACTAATAGAGTGAATAAGTGAATATTATGAGAGTAAAACTGCCCACTGTAGTCCTTCTAATGGTGCTGTTCTCTCTAATTAGCTGTCCGTTTTAATGAACTCATTCATTTTACTGTAACAAAGCTGCAGTCTAAAAAAATACAATGGAACTCTATTATGATGTCATGAAATTGTGTACACAGGGTTCCTACGCAGTTTGGAAAAGTATGGAATTTGATTCGAGCAATTTCCAGGTCTGGAAAAAAGCAAACAGAGTACGGAAATATATTTGTGTTTCCATACTATTGTCCATATATGGACGCTTGTTTCAGCCACAGAACAACAAATAAACAAGGACCTTTTAATCTCACAATTGTCCTCGCAATTAAAAATACTTTTTCTCAGAATTGTGAGTTATAAAGTCAGAATATAAACTATATATAAACTATAAACTAGATATAAACTCGCAATTCTGACTCAATTGCGACTTTATAACTCATAATTCTGACTTTATATCATAATTCTGACTTTATATCATAATTCTGACTTTATAACTCATAATTCTGACTTTATAACTCATAATTCTGACTTTATAACTCATAATTCTGACTTTATATCATAATTCTGACCTTATAACTCATAATTCTGACTTTATAACTCATAATTCTGACTTTATATCACAATTCTGACCTTATAACTCATAATTCTGACTTTATAACTCATAATTCTGACTTTATATCATAATTCTGACTTTATAACTCATAATTCTGACCTTATAACTCATAATTCTGACTTTATAACTCATAATTCTGACTTTATAACTCATAATTCTGACTTTATATCTCATAATTCTGACTTTATATCACAATTCTGACCTTATAACTCATAATTCTGACTTTATAACTCATAATTCTGACTTTATAACTCATAATTCTGACTTTATAACTCATAATTCTGACTTTATATCATAATTCTGACTTTATAACTCATAATTCTGACCTTATAACTCATAATTCTGACTTTATAACTCATAATTCTGACTTTATAACTCATAATTCTGACTTTATATCATAATTCTGACCTTATAACTCATAATTCTGACTTTATATCTCATAATTCTGACTTTATATCACAATTCTGACCTTATAACTCATAATTCTGACTTTATAACTCATAATTCTGACTTTATAACTCATAATTCTGACTTTATATCATAATTCTGACTTTATATCTCATAATTCTGACTTTATATCATAATTCTGACTTTATATCTCATAATTCTGACCTTATAACTCATAATTCTGACTTTATAACTCATAATTCTGACCTTATAACTCATAATTCTGACCTTATAACTCATAATTCTGACTTTATAACTCATAATTCTGACTTTATATCTCATAATTCTGACTTTATAACTCATAATTCTGACTTTATATCTCATAATTCTGACTTTATATCATAATTCTGACTTTATATCTCATAATTCTGACTTTATAACTCATAATTCTGACTTTATAACTCATAATTCTGACTTTATATCTCATAATTCTGACTTTATAACTCATAATTCTGACTTTATATCTCATAATTCTGACTTTATATCTCATAATTCTGACCTTATAACTCATAATTCTGACTTTATAACTCATAATTCTGACTTTATAACTCATAATTCTGACTTTATAACTCATAATTCTGACTTTATAACTCATAATTCTGACTTTATATCTCATAATTCTGACTTTATAACTCAGAATTCTGACTTTATAAGTCATAATTCTGACTTTATATCTCATAATTCTGACTTTATATCTCATAATTCTGACTTTATATCATAATTCTGACTTTATAACTCATAATTCTGACTTTATATCTCATAATTCTGACTTTATAACTCAGAATTCTGACTTTATAAGTCATAATTCTGACTTTATATCTCATAATTCTGACTTTATATCATAATTCTGACTTTATAACTCATAATTCTGACTTTATATCATAATTCTGACCTTATAACTCATAATTCTGACTTTATATCATAATTCTGACTTTATATCTCATAATTCTGACTTTATATCATAATTCTGACTTTATATCTCATAATTCTGACTTTATATCATAATTCTGACCTTATAACTCATAATTATGACTTTATATCTCACAATTCTGACTTTATATCTCCTAATTCTGACTTTATATCTCATAATTCTGACTTTATAACTCATAATTATGACTTTATAACTCATAATTCTGACTTTATATCATAATTCTGACCTTATAACTCATAATTCTGACTTTATAACTCATAATTCTGACTTTATATCATAATTCTGACTTTATATCATAATTCTGACTTTATATCTCATAATTCTGACTTTATATCATAATTCTGACTTTATATCATAATTCTGACCTTATAACTCATAATTCTGACTTTATAACTCATAATTCTGACCTTATAACTCATAATTCTGACTTTATAAGTCATAATTCTGACTTTATAAGTCATAATTCTGACTTTATATCTCATAATTCTGACTTTATATCTCATAATTCTGACTTTATATCATAATTCTGACTTTATATCTCATAATTCTGACTTTATATCATAATTCTGACCTTATAACTCATAATTCTGACTTTATATCATAATTCTGACTTTATATCATAATTCTGACTTTATATCTCATAATTCTGACTTTATATCATAATTTTGACCTTATAACTCATAATTATGACTTTATAACTCATAATTATGACTTTATAGCTCATAATTCTGACTTTATATCATAATTCTGACCTTATAACTCATAATTATGACTTTATAACTCATAATTCTGACTTTATATCATAATTCTGACTTTATATCATAATTCTGACCTTATAACTCATAATTCTGACCTTATATCTCATAATTCTGACTTTATATCATAATTCTGACCTTATAACTCATAATTCTGACTTTATATCATAATTATGACTTTATATCTCATAATTCTGACTTTATATCATAATTCTGACTTTATATCTCATAATTCTGACTTTATATCATAATTCTGACTTTATATCATAATTCTGACCTTATAACTCATAATTATGACTTTATAACTCATAATTCTGACTTTATATCATAATTCTGACTTTATATCATAATTCTGACTTTATAACTCATAATTCTGACCTTATGACTCATAATTCTGACCTTATAACTCATAATTCTGACTTTATATCACAATTCTGACCTTATAACTCATAATTCTGACTTTATAACTCATAATTCTGACTTTATATCATAATTCTGACTTTATAACTCATAATTCTGACCTTATAACTCATAATTCTGACTTTATAACTCATAATTCTGACTTTATAACTCATAATTCTGACTTTATATCTCATAATTCTGACTTTATATCACAATTCTGACCTTATAACTCATAATTCTGACTTTATAACTCATAATTCTGACTTTATAACTCATAATTCTGACTTTATAACTCATAATTCTGACTTTATATCATAATTCTGACTTTATAACTCATAATTCTGACCTTATAACTCATAATTCTGACTTTATAACTCATAATTCTGACTTTATAACTCATAATTCTGACTTTATATCATAATTCTGACCTTATAACTCATAATTCTGACTTTATATCTCATAATTCTGACTTTATATCACAATTCTGACCTTATAACTCATAATTCTGACTTTATAACTCATAATTCTGACTTTATAACTCATAATTCTGACTTTATATCATAATTCTGACTTTATATCTCATAATTCTGACTTTATATCATAATTCTGACTTTATATCTCATAATTCTGACCTTATAACTCATAATTCTGACTTTATAACTCATAATTCTGACCTTATAACTCATAATTCTGACCTTATAACTCATAATTCTGACTTTATAACTCATAATTCTGACTTTATATCTCATAATTCTGACTTTATAACTCATAATTCTGACTTTATATCTCATAATTCTGACTTTATATCATAATTCTGACTTTATATCTCATAATTCTGACTTTATAACTCATAATTCTGACTTTATAACTCATAATTCTGACTTTATATCTCATAATTCTGACTTTATAACTCATAATTCTGACTTTATATCTCATAATTCTGACTTTATATCTCATAATTCTGACCTTATAACTCATAATTCTGACTTTATAACTCATAATTCTGACTTTATAACTCATAATTCTGACTTTATAACTCATAATTCTGACTTTATAACTCATAATTCTGACTTTATATCTCATAATTCTGACTTTATAACTCAGAATTCTGACTTTATAAGTCATAATTCTGACTTTATATCTCATAATTCTGACTTTATATCTCATAATTCTGACTTTATATCATAATTCTGACTTTATAACTCATAATTCTGACTTTATATCTCATAATTCTGACTTTATAACTCAGAATTCTGACTTTATAAGTCATAATTCTGACTTTATATCTCATAATTCTGACTTTATATCATAATTCTGACTTTATAACTCATAATTCTGACTTTATATCATAATTCTGACCTTATAACTCATAATTCTGACTTTATATCATAATTCTGACTTTATATCTCATAATTCTGACTTTATATCATAATTCTGACTTTATATCTCATAATTCTGACTTTATATCATAATTCTGACCTTATAACTCATAATTATGACTTTATATCTCACAATTCTGACTTTATATCTCCTAATTCTGACTTTATATCTCATAATTCTGACTTTATAACTCATAATTATGACTTTATAACTCATAATTCTGACTTTATATCATAATTCTGACCTTATAACTCATAATTCTGACTTTATAACTCATAATTCTGACTTTATATCATAATTCTGACTTTATATCATAATTCTGACTTTATATCTCATAATTCTGACTTTATATCATAATTCTGACTTTATATCATAATTCTGACCTTATAACTCATAATTCTGACTTTATAACTCATAATTCTGACCTTATAACTCATAATTCTGACTTTATAAGTCATAATTCTGACTTTATAAGTCATAATTCTGACTTTATATCTCATAATTCTGACTTTATATCTCATAATTCTGACTTTATATCATAATTCTGACTTTATATCTCATAATTCTGACTTTATATCATAATTCTGACCTTATAACTCATAATTCTGACTTTATATCATAATTCTGACTTTATATCATAATTCTGACTTTATATCTCATAATTCTGACTTTATATCATAATTTTGACCTTATAACTCATAATTATGACTTTATAACTCATAATTATGACTTTATAGCTCATAATTCTGACTTTATATCATAATTCTGACCTTATAACTCATAATTATGACTTTATAACTCATAATTCTGACTTTATATCATAATTCTGACTTTATATCATAATTCTGACCTTATAACTCATAATTCTGACCTTATATCTCATAATTCTGACTTTATATCATAATTCTGACCTTATAACTCATAATTCTGACTTTATATCATAATTATGACTTTATATCTCATAATTCTGACTTTATATCATAATTCTGACTTTATATCTCATAATTCTGACTTTATATCATAATTCTGACTTTATATCATAATTCTGACCTTATAACTCATAATTATGACTTTATAACTCATAATTCTGACTTTATATCATAATTCTGACTTTATATCATAATTCTGACTTTATAACTCATAATTCTGACCTTATGACTCATAATTCTGACCTTATAACTCATAATTCTGACTTTATATCATAATTCTGACCTTATAACTCATAATTCTGACCTTATGACTCATAATTCTGACCTTATAACTCATAATTCTGACTTTATAACTCATAATTCTGACTTTATATCTCATAATTCTGACTTTATAACTCATAATTCTGACTTTATATCACAATTCTGACCTTATAACTCATAATTCTGACCTTATGACTCATAATTCTGACCTTATAACTCATAATTCTGACTTTATAACTCATAATTCTGACTTTATATCTCATAATTCTGACCTTATAACTCATAATTCTGACTTTATATCATAATTCTGACCTTATAACTCATAATTCTGACCTTATAACTCATAATTATGACTTTATATCATAATTCTGACCTTATAACTCATAATTCTGACCTTATGACTCATAATTCTGACCTTATAACTCATAATTCTGACTTTATAACTCATAATTCTGACTTTATATCTCATAATTCTGACTTTATAACTCATAATTCTGACTTTATATCACAATTCTGACCTTATAACTCATAATTCTGACCTTATGACTCATAATTCTGACCTTATAACTCATAATTCTGACTTTATAACTCATAATTCTGACTTTATATCTCATAATTCTGACTTTATAACTCATAATTCTGACTTTATATCATAATTCTGACCTTATAACTCATAATTCTGACTTTATAACTCATAATTCTGACTTTATATCACAATTCTGACCTTATAACTCATAATTCTGACTTTATAACTCATAATTCTGACTTTATATCACATAATTCTGACTTTATATCATAATTCTGACTTTATAACTCATAATTCTGACTTTATATCATAATTCTGACTTTATAACTCATAATTCTGACTTTATAACTCATAATTCTGACTTTATAACTCATAATTCTGACTTTATATCTCATAATTCTGACCTTATAACTCATAATTCTGACTTTATATCTCATAATTCTGACTTTATATCATAATTCTGACTTTATAACTCATAATTCTGACTTTATAACTCATAATTCTGACTTTATAACTCAAAATTCTGACTTTATATCATAATTCTGACCTTATAACTCATAATTCTGACCTTATATCTCATAATTCTGACTTTATATCATAATTCTGACTTTATAACTCATAATTTTGACTTTACAACTCATAATTCTGACTTTATATCATAATTCCGACTTTATAACTCATAATTCTGACTTTATAACCCATAATTCTGACCTTATAACTCATAATTATGACTTTATATCATAATTCTGACCTTATAACTCATAATTCTGACTTTATATCTCATAATTCTGACCTTATAACTCATAATTCTGACTTTATATCATAATTCCGACTTTATAACTCATAATTCTGACTTTATAACCCATAATTCTGACCTTATAACTCATAATTATGACTTTGTATAACGCATACCTTTTTATTTTTTATTCAGTAGCGGAAACAAGCTTCCATAATAATTAGTTTTCTAAAATATAAAATGAATAATTTAAAAAAAAAAAAAAATCAATTGATCATACTAAGGGCCAGATTTACTAAACAGAGCAAATTAGCGTGAGGGCGTAATCCCATAAAAGCGCTGATGGGAGTGGAAAGTTCAGCGTGTGATCTACTGACGACACGCAAATGAGAGAACACAGACGCAGACGGATCATTTCCATAATGACCAACACAATCTACCAAGAGCAGCGCAAATTAGCGTCTGGTTTAAGACGTGCTTTTTTGGGCGGTAAAAAATGGCGCAAACACCAGTAAATTGTCGAGTGCAAATCTTTGTAAATCACATTGCGTGATCCATACTCTCCCCCCATAAATGTTGCATCTGAAAGGGAAAGCGGCAAAAATAACTGAGCGCACGCATTTTCAGCGCTAATTTTTCACTACGAGTCTTTAGTAAATCCCGATGCCAAAACAGATGCGCTGGCGCAAGCTGTTTGTAAATCTGGCCCAAAGATTGATTTCATGGCTGATGACGGTATTATACTGTATTGTATCTGCGCACTAAGAAGGGCTGCTTGTCGGAAAACGGAGCGTAAATGGCGTGTCACTGTCTTGAATGTTTATTATCTAGCTTGGAAGGATCTTCTGGGTGACTACAGAGCATTCATTTAAACTGAAAGCTCTTATTTCTCTCAGAGTATTGAAAACAATCAAGGAAACCCGAGACATTTGTTTCAAACTATAAATAGACTGCTTCAAGTCAATGCTGTTTCTGCCATGCCTGTTTCTCAGCAGTTGTGTAACTCTTCATTTCTTCAATTCTAAAATTGATCATGTTCGTAAACAAATCTCTTTCATTCCTGGGTTTGCTGGTACTTTTCTTATTAACATTCCTCATCTTGATACTGAGACTCTTAAAAGGGAGGTATCTAGCATGAAATCTACCACTTGCTTGCTTAAATCTTGCTTCGATGTTCTGCGCCTGCCGTTCTCAGTATTATAAATATGAGTCTTTGCAGACTGGGGTTGTTCCAGCAGCATTAAGGATTGCTGCAGTATCTCCAGTACCAAAAAAAGAGAATGCTGGCCTGGACGATTTTAATAATTATCGTCCTATCTCAAATCTTCCGTTTCTGGCAAAAATACTTGAGCGTGTTGTTGCCTTACAACCCCTTCAGTCAGGTTTCAGGTTCAGTCTATTACTCACACGTCTTGAAAGAGTGTCTGGTGTGTCGGGGACAGTTTTGAAGTGGTTTAGATCCTATTTTACTGACCATTCCCAGATTATTTCTATGGGTTGCCGTAGGTCTGAGATTAGCTCTGTTCTCACTGGTGTTCCTCAGGGCTCAGTCTTGGGACCTTTGCTTTTTAATATTTATCTGTCACCACTTGGCCATCTCTTGGGATCGCTCTGGCTCCATTATCATTTGTATGCTGACGATACGCATATTTACATACATTCAAAACCAGATGAGCGCCCTGGCGCTGATTTTCGTTCCGTCTGTATTACTGAGATAAAAACATGGATGAGTAATAATTTCCTGTGTCTGAACAGTGGTAAAACTGAAGTTATGCTCATTGGTTCCAGTCATCAAATTTCCAACGCTGGTTCTCTGTCTTTGACTTTTGATGGTTCAAAACCAAGTGAGGAACCTTGGAGTTATTTTCGATGCAAAAGTTTCAATTGTTTCTTTTCAGAATACCGTGACAACATCTTTTTTTTCCAGAAACATCGCAAGATCGTGTCCTATGTTAAATTTTCCTGTTGTAGACAATTTTGTTTGTCTCTTGGATAGATTACTGTAATGCCCTTTTAGCCAGAGTTTCTAAATCTACACTACACAAGCTCCAATATGTTCAAAATTCAGCCACCAGGATCTTAACTGGGTCCAGGATATGCAACCATATCCTTGCATTGGCTCCCAGTCAGGTTCTGAGTTAATTTTAAGATTATGATGATCACATATAAAGCATTGCACGGCCTGGCACCACATTATTTAACAGAACCGATACATCCCTATACTTTTAATCGCAGATTGCGCTCCTCACAGTCGAACTTGCTGGTTGTTCCTCAAGCACGTTTGAGATCTCTTCCTTCGCTCCTGCTCTTTGGAATTCTTAGGGAAGTCCAGACCTATGATATTTTTAAAAGTTCAACTCAAGACATTTTTTTAAACTTGCATTTGATTGATTTACAGTAGTGCACGGATCCTATTGATACACATCCGTTTTCTTTCCCAACTGTTTACATTCACTTAAGACAAAACCGACTGTGTTTACATGAATATTCGTCAAGACAGGCATTTCGCATCTGATCGTTCGAGTGCAATAAGCCACAGAATTCAGGATCGCTCGCTGTCTGAGAGGCGGCTTTCTGTGTGCGTGCTTCGGGTGTGTGTGTCAGACAGCGCGTGTACCGCAATGAGTTGTTTTCCGCAGGTTATTGCGCTTAATAACTCTTTTTAACGTCAAGCAATTCACAAGCAAGTAACATATATGCGTCACCCTAAAACTGACTTCGCAACTTTTTGAAATACCCTATTAAACTCATTCAGATATCGCAAGCCGTTGCTATATGTACATTTGCGATATTTCGATAATTTTGATATATCATGCAGGCCTAGTTTTAGGTTTCTTCTCATTATGTAAGTGCATGTTATCACTTCGATAAAACCTGAGAAAATATCTACAGATGATTGTACTATATACCAAATATAATCCTGTATGAACCATTTATGTTAAATATGGTCTGAAAATCTACAGAGAGGTTTGGAAATTTGATTCTGGAACAGTATGGAATTTTGAATTTGAAAGCGTGTAGGAACCCTGTGTATGACATCATAGTGCAGAATTCCGTCGCTGTTTGTATTGTGATGTCACAATGTTTCATTCTACAGGCATTCTTAGGCAGTTCCATCTTGTAAAAAACAAATCTGTATGATGATGACAGTGACATGTTAAGACTACTGTCTTTCAGAGCTGCGGTTTTCAGGTTTTGTTGCAGTTTTCCGTCCAGGAACTGACCTTACTTCCCGAGTCCTTGGGTCCGCACTCGCCCTTATCGTACCACCATTTATTTTTGAGTTTGTCTAGCACTCCTGCTTCACTCAGTTTCAACACCGCCAGGTTTACCGGCGTTCTTCTCAGAGAGAATAACATAAATAACATCATAGGCCATGTTATTTTATGTTATTAGATTACAATACATCTTGGCACACAGTAGCACAGGAAGTGATGAAGCCGAGGTCCCATCGAGTACACGTGTGTGTGAGCTCATACGGGGCCATATCGAGCCACAGACGTATGGATGGGATCTCGCTCCGTCGCTTCAGGCAACAGACACATACTGCCCTGATTTCATTATCAACACACATACAATTACTGTTGATACAGAACTATTGGCAAATTACAAACAGCGTCTTACAGATGTGTGAGCAGAACAGTCCAAATCCTCATCGAAAAAAACCCCTGAAAATATAAAATATTCCGGGTTTATAATGATTTTAAAAACAAACACGAGTTATAAAAAAATTTAATAAAAAAATATCAAATGTTTCAGCTTTTTCAAAAATTTCAATGTAAGTTTTTTTCAATTTAACTTTTGAACTTTTGTCTCAAATTGTTATTCTCATTTAACATTTTTATTTAATCAAATTCAAATTGTAAACTTCAAATTATATATATGTTATTTATTTATGATTTGTATTATTTTAAAATGTTATATATATATATATATATATATATATATATATAATATGTGTGTGTGTTATTTTATTTTTGTTCATTTTCTACATTTCTTTTTTAGTTTTTTAACTTTGGTGAAATTGTTGTACTGTTATTATAATTTGAATTATTTATTATAATTAAAATAAAATTAATTAAAAAATATCAAATGAAAATAAATCACTCTGATGTGACTCTGAAGGTAAATTTTTTTCATCTTTTTTCAAATTTAAGTTTTTTTATTTAACTTTGGACTCATTGCTATTTTGATTTGTATATTTTCTGTATTTTTTCCATCAACTTGAAATTATATATATATAATTTTGTTTTATATATTTTTCAATGTAGCTTTTTTAACTTTACTGAAATTGTTGTACTGTTATTTTAATTTTTTGAATCTAATTAATTTATATTTTAATCATTTATGCATATAAAATTATAAAACAATGCATAAACAAGAGGCATTTGGACTCGACTGTATACAAAAAAACAGCCCTCATTTGCTGGAATGCACAAATCTTTCAGCAAATCTTTCTGTTTTGACAGTAATTGCTTTCTTTTACAGTCCGTTGTCCTGTGGGACGTTTGTGACTGGTAACTTGTCGTTACTGGCCGGCGAGGGCCGTGTCAGGGCAGATGTCTCTGTTGCATCACATTTGGTTTTACCACTCCTCTGCGTGTCATTGGTGGCTAACCTTCGAGTCCCCGCCCCCGCTGCCACATTCGCCCTTGTCGTACCACCATTTATTTTTCAATTTGTCCAACAGCCCCTGTTCATTCAGCTTTAACACGGCCAGGTTTACGGCATTTCTTCAACAAACCATAAACATCACATGAGAGCGGGCCGCAGGCAGCCCGGGTTAGACGAACACAAAACAAACAGAAAACAAGAGAGAAAATAAGAGAGGGTCGAGGAAGGCAGCTGTTGTTAATGAGGACTTAAGTGGGATGTTTCTCTCTCTCTCTCTGTCTCACTCTCATTTTACTCCACACACCTCTGGTTCTAATATTCATCATAAGCAAATGGAGGATGAGAGCAGGCCACATTTTTCATAATTGTTTAAAACCTGGTGAGCCTATTATGTGCCCGTCTGCTGCTGGAGCAAATTACTCACTAATATATCACAACTAAACCAGCCAACAGAGAAAATCTGTGTCTATCAGTCCATCTATCCATCCATATATCCGTCCATCCATCTCTCCGTCCATCACATCTGTCCATCTGTCTGTCCATTCATCCATTCATATATCCATCCATCCATCCATCCATCCATTCATCATCCGTTCATCCACCCATCCATTACATCTATCTGTCCGTCCATCCAGCATCCGTTCATCCACCCATCCATTACATTTATCTATCTGTCCGTCCATCCATCATCCGTTCATCCACCCATCCATTACATCTATCTGTCCATCCATCGTCCTTTCGTCTATCCATCACATCTGTCCATCCGTCCGTCTGTCCGTCCATCACCACATCTAAATGTCCGTCTGTCTGTCTATCTGTCCATCTATCCATCCATCCATCACATCTGTCCATCCATCCCTCTATCCCTCCATCCATCTGTCCATCCATCATCTGTCCATCCATCCATCACATCTGTCCATCCATCCATCCATCCATCCATCCGTCCAAAAGTGTTTATGAGTAAATGGAGGTCATTTGTTCATTTTAATCTATTATAAGGCTTTTAAGCAGCAGTGGGACTGTATTTACTCCATCACTCACACTGGCCAAATAATCTCTCTCACACACACACACACACATGCTCTCTTTTCATCTTTATGCTGTTTTTCCTCGCTTTTTCCCCATTACTCTCTCATCACATTTCAGCATCCTAGTTGAGATTAAACCTCATTTGTGATTGGTTTGAAACGCTCTACATAGACAGCAACTCTGTTAATAGGAGATTGTGTTTATGTGTGTGTGTGTGCTGATGTGGATCTTTGTATTCTTTTTCATTCTTTTCCTGTTGGCTATACAATGCACAAGATTCAATCTGTAATCTCTCTCTCTCTCTCTCTCACTCACACACACACACACACACAATAGGCAATAACTCTGACTTCTTCTCTGGCTCAAGTGTGTGTGTGTTTGTGAACAGAATAGCTTCTCTTAGCTCTGTCCAATTACTGTTGCCTGTTCACACCAAGTACAATTACTATAAGGATAAAGATATAGTTTTAAAAATTGTTCGAAATGGGCTTCCATAGATTAAGACACGGTGTTAACAGAACGTCCAATAGGTTTCCATGAACTCTGAGACTTTTAGTAAAATGTGGAAACCGAAAATGGATGTTGGGCTGTCATACAATTGTGACATTGCAATGCATTTATTCTGCTGTTTTTCATTAAAGAAAATTGAACAACGACCAACCATTTGCATCTGTGTTTGTCGTGTGCCTGCATAGAGAATCAAAACTGGCACATATTTCAAGTGCAAATGTAGATTGAAGCAAATTAAGATATCCAGCAGGATGATTTCAGACGTCATCAGAGGGAATAAATGAGAGAGAGAGAGACAGATGTGAGAGAAACATCCTCAGTGTTTCCACAAGCACGTCACATTTGATGATGAAATGAGAAATACTGACGATGACATGAAACACTTAATGCCGCACAGTGAAAAACTGCATTTGCACATGACTCTGATTTTACTACCACAATGTGAAGTAATTATGATTTGTGAAACAGGGAAAAATGTAGAGCGTGGGCTTGATTTGATCCACAGTGAACTGATAGGCTCATTAAATAGATTTGATTGTGTATTCAGAAAGTAAAAAAAGTGCCAATTAAGATAACATGTTGAGAAGTTACTTTTACCTTTCACTGGTGAAACATAATAGTTAATCATTGTTCGGTTGGATGTTACCATATGAAGACAAAACGTTTTTGCATTGTACATACTGCATGCTTCACTATGCAGTATATACTACGCAGTATTCACATGCATTGTTTTGCCTTTCAGCCCTGTGTGGAGACTCAGCGTCTTTCATCTAAAACCTCCACCATCTCATCTGTGTTAACTGTGACGTCGCAGGTTAACAGAAGTAAGTTTTTAAAAACTGTATGTTCTATCTTCCTTTGAACAGAGAGTGAACAGATTGCCAAAAACTATATTGCCAGAAGTATTGGGACCCCCTCCAAATCATTGAATTCAGGTGTTCAATCACTTCATGGCCACAGGTGTATAAATCAAGCACTAGGCATGCAGACGCTTCTACAAACATTTGTGAAAGAATGGGTCGCTCTCAGGAGCTCAGTGAACTCAAGCGTGGTACCGTGATAGGTTGCCACCTGTGCAATAAATCCATTCCTGAAATTTCCTCACTACTAAATATTCCACGCTCAACTGTTAGTGGGATTATAACAAAGTGGGAGCAATTGGGAACAACAGCAACTCAGCCACGAAGTGGTAGGCCACGTCAATAGCTACAGACCTCCAAACTTCCTGTGGCCTTCAGATTAGCTCAAGAACAGTGTGTAGGGAGCTTCATGGAATGGGTTTCCATGGCCGAGCAGCTCATCCAAGCCTTACATCACCAAGTGCAATGCAAAGCGTGGGATGCAGTGGGGCAAAGCATGCCGCCACTGGACTCTAGAGCAGAGGAGACGTGTTCTCTGGAGTGACCAATCACGCTTCGCTGTCTGGCAATCTGATGGAAGAGTCTGGGTTTGGCGGTTGCCAGGAGAACGGGACTTGCCTGATTGCATTGTGCCAAGTGTAAAGTTTGGTGGAGGGGGGATTATGGTGTGGGGTTGTTTTTCAGAGGTTGGGCTTGGCCCCTTAGTTCCAGTGAAAGGAACTCTTAATGCTTCAGCATACTAAGACATTTTGGACAATTTCATGCTCCCAACTTAGTGGGAACAGTTTGGGGATGGCCCCTTCCTGTTCCAACATGACTGCGCACCAGTGCACAAAGCGTCGGCTCATAAAGACATGGATGAGTGAGTTTGGTGTGGAGGAACTTGACTGGCCTGCACAGAGTCCTGACCTCATCCCGATAGAACACCTTTGGGATGAATTAGAGCGGAGACTGCGAGCCAGGCCTTCTCGTCCAACATCAGTGCCTGACCTCACAAATGCGCTTCTAGAAGAATGATAAAAAGTTCCCATAAACACACTCCTAAACCTTGTGGAAAGCCTTCCCAGAAGAGTTGAAGCTGTTATAGCTGCAAAGGGTACTCCATAATCCTACGGATTAAGAATGGGATGTCATTAAAGTTAATGTGTATGTTAAGGCAGGTGTCCCAAAACTTTTGGCAATATAGTATATGTTAAAGTGCCCCTATTATGCTTTTTTTGAGACATGACCTTTCATGTAGTGTGTAATAGAGCTGTTTGTGAATGTAAAAGCTCTGCAAAGTTTCAAAGATCAGAGTGCAGATAAATGGAGTTTTAATCTCTTAGTCAGTCGTCAGTAATTCCAGTCTCACTTCTTGTTACATACAATGTAACTAATTTGCATAATGTCCACCTATGGTTTTCATCTGCTTTGCCCCGCCCTCACACACTGTAGTTGTACTGAGACTGGAAGAGTTTGGTTTGTGTTGTTAATGTGGAGAAGACGCTGTTTTCTGCTGCCAAAGCAAATCCACTTTGATGAGATTGATACGGGAAAAGCCACGCCATCGTTACTGTTCATATCACTGTGTGTCAAGAGCTGAGACTCGGATATGATAATGGTACTTGGTTTCCAACCAATCACAACAGACTGGGCCGTCTGACCAATCAGAGCAGAGCAGCTCTCAGAAAGGCGGGGTTTAGAGACTGAATCTTTGAATGAACCGTTTCAGACACTGTGAGAAAACAGCTGATGCTGCAGTGGATATTATGAGAAAATTAAAGTGTTTTATAACCTTAGATTGTACAGCTATTGTATGAGACTCCAAAATAAAATTAGGAGCCTTTAAAATAGCATAATAGAGGCACATTAAAGGAAGTAATATTTCAGGACTGAGACAGCAGGAAATTCTGTCTGTTTTAGAGCAACACAAGCACTTACTGCACGGTGTAAGGCTCTGTGTAGATGGAAGATGTCTGTAATCACTAGCAGCATGTTTATATCTGTCCTGGAGAGCTTAAACGGTTGGGGTCAGAGGTCACAGTGCTGACATTAGCTTGCTGAACTGGCTGATAACAACATAAGGAAGCTATCAGAATCAAAAATGATCATGTTCACCGTCTGGATCGATCTGCGTTCAGGTGGTCAGTGAAATCGTCTCAGGCAGAACTGAATCTCCACACAGGTCAAAAACCGGCCACAGATCAAAACGCTCATTGATAATCATTTCAGGTTACATACGTCATAACAGAACATTTCCAATAATTATCTGTTTAAAGACAACATGAAACGACATGTGCAACACATTTAACTTCCAAAAGACTATTTAGTCGACTAATTTAGTAAATAATAGACATATATATATAAAGTTTGGGGTCTGTGAGATTAATGATGTAATGAAAAGAGTAATGATGCTGAAAATTCAGCTTTGATCACAGGAATAAATTACAGTTTAACATATCAAATTTTACCCAAAACGTTTGAACGGTAGTGTATATAATTATGTGTACTGATGCATAATGTTCAATAAATGGACATTTATTTTTGGAAGTTAATTTTGATTTCATGTGGTCTAAAAAGAAACTTTCACATCCAGAAGATGGCGTGCTGATAGTTTATGCAGAAACAGTAAAACAGATGAGGCATAATAATTCATGAAGGTGTTAGACAGGCTACAGGCTTGATGAGAAGAAATGAGCAAAATATGAGACACGTCAGAGAGAAAAGGACTGGAAGAGTGCAACGTTTACCTGAGCGCTGGTTCTGAGGAGGAAGAACAAAATTACACACACACACACACACAGCACTGTCTGTGAGAGCTGATATCTTGTGGGATACAGGAGCTTTTGTGTCTGAAAACTCTAACACTTTCTGAGCAAAATAATAAACTTTTTATTAGGTTTTGTCATTGTGTTTAAAGGGGTCATATTGTGCCATATCCTTTTTTATTATTTCAGTTTTCTCCCTGAGATCCCTTTATAAAGTTAGTAACATTTTTCTTTGAAGCAAAAACAGTAATTTTGTGCTGGAAAAATGAGTCACAATGAGCACAATGTTATTTTTACATTCTCTATTAAAACCCTTCAAAATGATGTATGATTTGTTTGAATCGGACAATAAAATGACCGAGCTAGACCTGTTTGAAGTCGATAGAGTCAGCAAAGTCAATTTTGAGAAAAATTGCGTTTAAGTTTTCTGAAGGTTCCCAAACAAAATCACCTAGCAAACCACACCTTAAAATCCCTGGTAATAAAACCAAATATCTATAGGAAAAATATATATTCAACTTTTGTTTCCCATGATACCACAATTGTTTGATGAACATTAATGAAACAGAAACCTATATTAAGATCTACTGTAACGCACGGATCTAATATAACGTTACACATCAGATGTTTTTCCCCAACAGTTAACCAAGTGTTCACTTAAGATACAACAGATAATGTTTGCGTGAATACTTGCCAAGACAGATATTTTGAAATACTGTAATTCTGTGTGTGTATATCAGGATAGCGCGCTGTCTGAGAGTCTTTGTGCGCACGCATCTGATCTTTTCATGGACAAATGAAAGGTACTCCTATCTGAAAACGTACAAATAAAGACACTTTTAGATGTTTAAATGCTGTTTGGAGCATTGAGATCGCTAGACGGGGGCTTAATGAACCTCAAAATCAACATTTTTCACTTGTTTTGCCTGTAGGTCAAAATTATCCCATTTAGCCAGCACGGGTCACAATTTTAAAATTAAACGGGTTGCTTTTACATCAGCAATCTAGTTTAGTGCCTGACAATCTACTTTTTAATTTATTGAACATTCAGACAAAATATATATATTTAAAAAAAAAGGATTTGTATATGTGTTTTATTTGTTCAGAACCATATTTGATGCATCAGGCTATTATGGCTCATAAACTGAGCAAAAATATGCAATTTGGTGCAGTTGCTGATATTTATATGGACAAAAAGTAAGATGAAATTCTGGTGCTTGTAATGCAAATCAATGAGATCTTCATAACAGACTAAAACGCATATAAATATCAGTCGTCACTTCTATATCTGCCAATAATATGTCTTAAGATGATATTTAAATGCTTAGTTTTATGATCAAAGCTCTGTAGTTTTAAAACATAAAATGCAATACAATACAATGATGATTGACTGGATAATCAAGTTGCTTCAGTCCAGTAAGTGTTCAGCTTAAAATATAAAAGTTATTACGTTTACTTAATAAAAATCAGTAAAGATTTCACAGCAAAAAGACTTGAACTGAAGGTGGACGTTTCTACAATTAAACTAAAAGGCCTTTTACTTACTAAAAAAAGTCTAAACTGTCATTCAGACGACAGAAGGCATGTAGTAGATTGTGTGCGACAGGTTTAACAGCAACGTTTGGACATGTTGATCATTTAGAGGCCTTTATCAACTATGATACAACAGGCTTTATAGGGTTAAATGAACTTTAGCCGCTCTTTTTAAGAGTCTTCAGGATGTGGAGAACAGATTGCTTAATGCATGTATGTTTCATTATATTAATTAAACTTTTCCATTTTCCAAAAGGTTCCATTTTCGGTTCCCCAAAGAACAATTTCCCCCCTTAGTGTGAAGAACATTCTAAAATTCTAAAATAAAGAACCTTCTGTGGAATTAAAAGGTTCCATGAATGTTAAAGGTTCTTCATGGAACCATTGATGCCAATAAAGAACCTTTAAGTCCCTGTTCCCCTCCTCTATTAAATTAAAAACAGCAACTGTATATGTGACCACAAAACATCACTGCATCACAGAGAGAACTGAGCGTGACAACTGAGAGAATCAGAGCGAAAGACAGAAGAAGAGAGAGAAAGACAGCAGGAAGGAAGAGGAACAGAGAGAGAAGCACAGCAGGGTAGGTGGAATACTATAACAGCTCTGTGATTGGTGGGTTGTTATAGAACTCCACCCACCTTAGCTGCGATCCTTTGGGCGTGGCCACGCCGTAGCCCTTGGAGTCCAGATTCCCTCCGACCTTCATGGTGTCGCAGGGCTTCCTCTGCTCCGTGTACTCGTTCATCGTGGACTCCAGCAGGAAGGCGTACTTCCCCTTGGACTTGCGCACGCGCGCCACACCCTCGGCCGTCGTCTTGGTGAAGACGGTGGGCTCGGCCGACTTCATGTAACTCCACATTTTTTCGTACACTGCGATCTTTGACCTCTAGAGGGCACAGGGGTAGCAGAAAACATCAAGTCAGTCACAAACAAATTTCTTTAGCTAGGTAGAAAACTACATTCTAAAAAAATGCTAATTTGGGTCAAATATGGACAAGCCCAATCGTTGGGTTAAAAATGTAACCCAAAATGTGGGTTAAAACAACCTAGCGTTTATTTAGCATTTATTATCTTTATCTACACTCTAAAAAATGCTGGGTTGTTTTAACCCAAATTTGGGTCAAATATGGACAAGCCCAATCTTTGGGTTAAAAGTTTAATTAAAAAATTTAACCCAAATTTGGGATAAAACAACCCAGCATTTATTTAGCGTTTATTATCTTTGTCTTCACTCTAAAAAATGCTGGGTTGTTTTAACCCAAACTTGGGTCAAATATGGACTAACCCAACAGCTGGATTTGTCCATATTTGACCCAAATTTGGGTTAAAACAACCCAGCATTTTTAGAGTGTAGATAAAGATAATTGTCTTTTGGCACTACTAGTCAAATGCCCACTATCTTAAAGAAATATTTAACCCCTTAACTGTCAGTCCCATTTTTGGGGTATAGACCTCAAAAATACATTTCCACTTTAAATTGATATAAATCTTGAATATTTTGGCGCAGGCTTAAGTTTGGTCTCTTTTTAAAGGAGACACATGGCAGATTATTGTATAAGTGAAAAAAATATTAAAGTGAATATATAAGTGAAAATATTAAAGACAAGTGCAATAAAACGTTATTGAGGTTTAAGTTTATGAAAGGTAAAAATATAATTATTTTTCAAAGAATCAAAGCCATAAATCTGAATAAGTTCTGTTCCAAATTTTAGGTTGATAGTATCTAAAAAAATGAGCTTTCAGTCAGATTTAGTTTGGGCGCAGTACCAAACACTTCCACTAGAAGTGACAAGACTTCACGGTGACCATATAAGGACTCCTCCATTTCCATATATGGTTTGAGGGATCTGAACCATATAGTTACATAATTTTCACAGTATTTATGAAGTAGACATCCTATTCAGAAGTAGTACGGGCAGTTTGGACGTATTTGATTTGAACGTATTTCAACCTCTAAAAAACATGGATGTTGCCACATCACAAATGGAGAATCTGTAAAAATTATTTTTATTTGAAACATTTTCAGGCTTTTTTTCCTCTAAAAATATAACAGATGTTGTCTTTTCAACTCTTAGCATTAAAACAAACTGAGGTTTCTACTAGTATTATATGATTTAACACTCCTTATTATGAGTCTAAAAATATACTTGTTGCAAATTGATAAATAACCAAATGTGAAAGCTTTCAAATGATATAGTTTGTCAATATTACTTTAGGTTTAGACTAACATATTATTGTTTTAAATGTATAATGGCAAATATAGCGGGTCACTCTCACAAAATAAGCCTCATATAAAGGAGACTTTTATCATCCTGAAGGGGTTTATTTCTTGCAAATGATCGACTGACTGTATATTTTCTCGCTCATGATGTGCATGTTAATAAATGTGCATACAATATTGTTCTGAAATTATTTTATGACATAAAAAGTAGGAAAGCGTTAGACTAAGCGTTAGTCTAATAAATGGCCAAAAATACACTATAGTCGGTAAAAGTTTCTGCTCACTAGGGCTGCATTTATTCGACCAAAAATACAGGAAGAAAACAGTGAAATATTATTACAATTTAAAATAGCTGTTTTCTATGTGAATATATTGCCACCCCGTAGCTCTTGGGCCATCCCCAAACTGTTCCCACAAATTTGGGAGCATGAAATTGTCCAAAATGTCTTGGTATGCTGAAGCATTAAGAGTTGTGTGCAATTTATACATTTTGTGGTTACTTAAATGCTGTCAAATTAAATCTGTTGAGCATGCAGTTGCACTGTGTAGTCAGCTCTAAAGTGTGCACTACTGTGCTGGCTTTGCTGTACAAAAGACGGATGGGTCTAATGCGGCTGAAAAGTGTGTTAGTCCTGTGAGATATCGTATTTGACGTGCTGGTGTCCCAGTGTGTCTTGTACTCCATCATTTGTGCCTCTTTTATACACAGGCTCAGTCTCAAGCTCCAGTGTGTGAGAGAGAAGCAGCGGAGTGTGACGGACAGCCGGCCCATAATAATGTTTGTCACGTCCAGTCTGGAGCGGAGCGCTGTTGTGCCGTAACACTCCAAAATAAAACATCACACACGTCGACGAATAAACAACACCCTCGACAAACCTGCGCTCAGACACAAACGCCCGACAACAAATGACAAACAAACTCAGGCGTTAGTCCAAACACAACGGGACGCCTGACATTTACTTATTCCCTGAGCTACTGATCAAATGCTTCTCGGCAGTATATCAGCGAGGCCACAGTTACTGTGATGGGAGTCCAGAGAGAGACAGACTAGATTTTATATTGTCGCAAAATGTAAACCGCATTAATCGCATAAAAATGGATATGTATTCTATCCCACTTTATTTGCACACATACAGTACAATCACGAAGGACGATATATAGCCTAGTATAGCAAATCTCAGCTGCTTGATTACTTTTATTGTCGTACAAAAGCACTGTATATAAAGTTGGATATATATTATATATGCTACTTTATTTGCATGCATATTGTATAATCACGTAGGGCAATATATACTATAGCAAATCCCAACTGGTTGATTGTTTATCATAGCAAACTATATTATCGCCCAGCAAAATATATAAAGTTGTGTGTGTGTGTGTGTGTGTGTGTGTGTATATACACACAGGGCTTGACATTAACTTTTTTGCTCACCAGCCACTGTGGCTAGTAGTTTTCCAAATGCCACTCAGCATTTTCACTGGCCACAATTTTGTTGTTGGGAAATTAGGTTTTATGTGATTAAAGTTGACTATGGTGTGGTAAAATTTTACACCCACATCAAGACTACATGAAATTTATAACACTACAGGACATGGTCAAATATTTAGCCCTGATATTGTGTGTAAAGCTCCTTTTTTATGAAAACACACAGGCTATTAAGGCGTAAAAAGGGTAGCTTCTTATTGCATATAATACAAGTGGTGCAGGGGTGTATAAGATAAATTAAAAAGCTAAAAACCCAAGACAACACTGTTTTAATATTCATTAACAACAGCAGCAAATGTTGTAATGTAGAGTTGGGAAAAATTGCTGCACTAAGAGCAAAGAAAAACACCTTTTCACTACCATATGATACGCACGTGTATGACGTGCATAATACGCACTTTTCGCGTGCATACACTCTAAAAAATGCTGGGTGGTTTTAACCCAAATGTGGGTCAAATATGGACAAACCCAGCCGTTAAAACAACCCAGCATTGTTAGTGTATGATTCACCATTTTTCGCGTGCATATGATAGGTAGTTTTCACGTGCATATGATACATAATTTTGCCGAATACGCCCCTACCCCACACCACTAATCCTACTCATTGCCTATCATATGCATGCAAATCATATCATTTCACCAAACATTGTAAGTTACTAATTATAACGCTTTCATTTCCACAGTTATTCAAACATTGAATAAATGATCATAGAACATTAGAGTTTAAGCACTCTCAAAAAACAACCTTCCGATATACGGTAACCAATGAACCTGTCTAATGCTGGGTAAACTCTTATAAGAGTTTCAAAATGTGAGAGACCACAAACATGACGATAAGAAATATTTAACCTTTTTGTTTCTGTAGTGTGTGGAGTGCCGCAATGTGACCGGAAAACACAAACAGAAATCTCTCGCATCAAAACATCTCAAACGTGACTTTACGGTAAACAAACATGGCGGACGACCGGCAAGAAGAAATTGCGCTCATAGTGTATGGAATGCTTTTTACAGAAAATTTACGGGGGGGAAAGGAAAATGTTTAGATGAAGTCATGGAGACTTTACATGTTACAGCGCGAGCTGGAGGCGAGTCTTCCATCAGCTCGCTTTCTGATTGGGTATTGTTTTGTTTCACGTGATAATCTCCAGAGCGCGAGCGCTTGTGTCAACATGTTGAATATTTACGATTCGAGATCGGGGGTGCTCCGACGTTCTTCCAATCAGGTTCAATCACTCTTAACACACCTCACACCACAGGACAATCTGATCAGATAATCTCTAGAACCATCAAGATAATCGGGACTTTACCTAGGATTGTCGGAAGGGGAGAAATCGGCCCAAAATCGCCCCGATTATCTTTTCGTGTGTACCCAGCATAAAGCTGTGCTCAGACTAGGAGTTTTTAAATCCTAACCGATTATGAAATCTGGTGGCATCACTCACATAAGGAGAATCCTTTTCTCAAATCTCAAACATGCACACACTACAAGATTGTAACATTTTTGCGCATCGCACACTACAAGATATTATTACGATAATCATGCCAGGACGAGCACCTCACGTGATCTCATGGGGAAGCGGATGTAAACATGTACGTAGCAGATCATCATTGATGTCTCAACAGGTAATGTTTACATTTGCTAGCAGATTTCTACACTCAACTTCAAAACCAACGCGATTTATCATCAGCTCTTCTCTTTGTCCGTACGGTTGTCATGTTTTCGAAGACACGTTACACAAATAGACGCGTTGTTGTCTCCGCTGTTCGACGGACCCGCACACAGCAGCTTGTTTCGCGCAATTTCAAAAGTGCTCTCATTCACTTCTCTCATTGGCCATTGTGAAAGAACCGATGTAATCCCGATTTAAAATCCTAAATATCAAACATGTTTGATATGATCTGGGCGGCCACAATTTGTGTGAGAGCAGATCGGGAGGTGCAAGATTCGATCTGTGAACACCTCACATTACCAGATAATCTGCGCCGAACATCAGAACCGATCGAGGTCCTCGAAAAGATTTTTTCTCCGATTCTCGGGAGGGGAAAATTGGGGATAAATTGGCCTAAAACTCCTGTAGTGTGAGCCCGGCTTAACATTGTGAAATGAATCTACTTACTTACATCACACGTACATCCGCGCTTGGTTGCAAAACTCCTGCATTTCAGCGATGACTACTCTGAACGCCTCTGATTGGCCACTGCATTCCTAAGCTCAACAGAATCGTGTGTGATTGGTGATTGGCAAATCTCAACTGCTTGACTTTTTATTTCATTGCAAAATGTATCTATATTATCACACAGCTCTATATTATAGCCTATTAAGTTGTATAAATATGTCCAACATTTTCTGCATAAATACAGTACACTTGCATAGGGCGATATATAGCCCTATATATCTATTTTGATATATAGGGCAATGATTGCTTGATTGTTTATAGCATCACAAAATTTATACTATATTATAGCCTAGCGCAAATCTGCTAAATGCGACTATAAGGCATGAAGATATTATAAACATTACCATCATGCTTTTTGAAACAATGTGTATTTTGAATAGCGTTATACAAATAAATTTGACTTGGCTTTGACTAGATTTGTAGAAAGAATGTGAAAATATGGCGGAAAGAGTGAGGCGGGGTCAAAGAGCATGAGACGGGTTGGACAAGAGAACGAGGTGTGCGGGAGAGTGAGACAGTTTGGCAGAGTGCAGGTTAGTGCAGATTGTGTGATAGATTGTTGCAGAGAGAATGAGAAAATATGGCGGAGAGAGTGTAGACGTGTGTAGCATCACACCATCTGTGTATGACAACAGGGAGACAGATACCGAGTGAGACGCATGCAGCGCTGCTCAGTTAATTAATGAACACACGATTCATTCAGCTCGCCGGATTCTCTCTCATATTACCCGTCTTTCTCTCTCTGTCCACCTATCTGTCTTTCTCCCTCTATCGCTTTCTCTTTGCTCTCTGAGTAAATTGCTTTTTTGCCCCTCTCCAGACTGCAGACAGTTTCTCTATGTAGATGTGAGCGCAGGTTTAGCTCTTATACTCTTAGGAGTCTGATTCAATTTCTGATATATTATTGTGATGACTGAACATTAATGTGCATGTCAGTCTGGACCCCTCAAACCAAACAGCCTTGTGGTAATTGGGCGGTATGATCAATATATATATATATATATATATATATACACACACACTGATCAGGCATAACATTATGACCACTGACAGTGACAGGTGACGTGAATAACACTGATTATCTCTTCATCACGGCACCTGTTAGTGGGTGGGATATATTAGGCAGCAAGTGAACATTTTGTCCTCAGAGTTGATGTGTTAGAAGCAGGAAAAATGGGCAGGTGTAAGGATTTGAGCGAGTGTGACCAGGGCCAAATTGTGATGGCTAGACGACTGGGTCAGAGCATCTCCAAAACTGCAGCTCTTGTGGGGTGTTCCAGGCCTGCAGTGGTCAGTATCTATCAAAAGTGCTCCAAGGAAGGAACAGTGGAGAACCGGCGACAGGGTCATGGGCGGCCAAGACTCACTGATGCACGTGGAGATGTTACTTTGACCATAATGTTTGGTCATAATGTTATGCCTGATCAGTGTATATCTCATTATAGCACCCTTCCCTAGAATGAATCATCTAAATGTTGATCTAAATGTAAATAAGCATTAATATTGTTCTCTCACCCTAAAGAACTCTTTGGTGGAACCAGAATCAAGAGTCCCGTAGGCGATCTCTGTCTGCTTGGCGAGGTCTTCTGCGCTCTCGATCGGCGACACCATTCTCTCCACGGTGAGAAAGGCGGCCAGGTTTGCCGTGTAAGAGGAGATGATGATAAGAGTGAAGAACCACCAAACTCCTCCAACTATACGCCCAGACAGAGACCTGAGAGACAGACAGACACAGAGAAGATCAACCCCAGAGAACGTACAATTAAACAACACAACACATACATTTAGATTGAGCTTTCAAGCATTTAAGCATAATTCTGAAACATGACTGGTAGTGTAGATGTAGAGTAAATAAAATGGATTTGATACTGTTCAATTTTAGCATGTGAATCTGGCATCTGATTACTCTGTCAAATCAATCGTCAAATCACAACAGGTACAGAGACTGATGGCACCAATGCACATTTATTTAGAGCGTTCTCGTATCAGTCAGTCCTAAACAAAATACATGCACACAGCATCCGGACAGTTTTTGCAACTCTGCAGAAGACTGACATATTACAGGCTCAAAGAGCTTCTATAGTTTCCCTCTTTAAAGATGCATATTGTACACTGTTAAAAGTTCTACGTTTTACAAGAAAATACCATTTCTACTTCAAAATGGCGTTTAAATGGTACTTGGCGTTATTATTTGTGAGATTTACTAGCAATGTCTGAGTGAAAGTTCTTTGAAAGTGAATATACACCATTTTTTTTCAGTGCACAAATGAGTAAAATGTATATGAGATACATGTTTGATTTAATTTTGCACATATTTTCTTTGTTATTTTAGACTTGGAAACAATCTCTGGTCTTCATAAGATGGTAATATTACGAAATGACTCTTTCAGGAAGTGACAGAACACTCATTATAAGCTTATAAGACTGTCCTGTAAATCCAGGAAAAATGAGAGTCTTCAAAAAGAATCCAAGATCTCATTAAAAAGCTCTCACTATAGACTAATCTACTGAAACACACCACAAGCTACACTGACCTGGGTTCATCAATAAAGAATGGCAGAACACGCAGATTCGCTCAAAAGCCGCAGTAAAATTTAATTACCCTAAAATACCAGGGAAATGCATTTTAAACGGCAGTGCGCTGCAGGGAATGTAACGGTTTCTTCACAGAAGCTGTGATGATAATAAACTCTGTTAAAATGTCTATAGAACTGCCTAATTGAGTGTCAAGTTAAACTAGGCCGTTTCCCATTGGTCCATTCAGAAAACAAATCCATCTGTTTATTTCCTTCATGGTCCATTTATCAAAGTCAGCCTGTGACTACTATTGCGTATTACCGCACATCGATCATCTTACAAAAATCTGATTGAATTATAATAGAAAATGACTATATCAACTCTATTAAAATATGATATTTATCTAGCCCCAAAATATTACTATAATTATTAAATTTATTTTATTATTACTAAGAATTTTCTGTATTGACCCATGAAGGAAGTCAATTAAAGATCTTTGTTTACACATTATGTATAGGCTATTATTTAATAATCAAGTTAGTTATTTTGTATAAAGCTCTGCCTTTTCACAATGCATATTGTTTTAGAGAGACGCTTACAGAAAAGAAGTGGAAAAGTAATGCAAAAACTGGGCTAATAATGACTGTTTTATTTTAAAAAGAGCATGCTTACATTCTATCCAATCAGGTTTAAGATGCAGTTTGAGTGATGTGAAACTAGACCAATCATAATGGAATACTCACACTGCTATTATCCAATTACTGAGGCCTAGAGGATGTGAGGGGCGGGGCGAATCAGCAACAGGGTTCAAAGTGAATAACAGGTGTGTGAGACTTCAGAAAGGTATAAAATATAATGATTCAGATATATTTCTTTGTATATTGGCAAAATAGATGATCTTTATAATCAGTCAAGAGTTTTATCTTGGATTTGTGTTTTACTGGTTGTCAGTAAAGACACAAATGTGATGTAAACTGTAGGGATATGCTAAAGTACAACTTCTCTTTATAATCCTTCCCAGAGGACCAATTGTTTCCATCGGCGGACTGAGGGCTCTTAACCACAGAGACCTGAAACGTTTAGGATGTTCATTTTAAAGGCTCGTCGGACTGCTGCTTTTATCTCCAGGAGCATCACCGCGTCTGCGCATGTGTCATACAGGTAAGCGTGTTCCTTATTACGTAATACGTGAATGGGTTAGTTCGCCCAAAAATGAAAATGCTGTCATTAATTATGCTCCAAATGTTGTTCCAAACCCATGACTTTCATTCATCTTCATTAAACAAATGAAGATCTTTTTGATGAAAACTGAGAGCTTTCTGTCCCTCCATTGACAGCTACGCAACTACCACTTTAACGCTTCATAAAGATATCGTAAAACTAATCCATATGAATTGAGTGGTTTAGTCCAAATTTTCTGAAGAGACTTGATCTCTTTATATGATGAACAGATTGAATTTAGGCTTTTATTTACATATAAACATTCATAAACTCACACATCAGTTGTGTTAAACGGAAGCTCAAGCATGTTCACTTTACGTGTGAGAACCAATGAGGTTCATTCTCGTGTTACGCAGCACGTTTGAGCTTCCGCAAGAACCAATGAGGTTCATTCTCGTGTTACGCAGCACGTTTGAGCTTCAGCGAGAACCAATGAGGTTCATTCTCGTGTTACGCAGCACGTTTGAGCTTCAAGAACCAATGAGGTTCATTCTTGTGTTACGCAGCACGTTTGAGCTTCAAGAACCAATGAGGTTCGTTCTTGTGTAACGCAGCACGTTTGAGCTTCAGCGAGAACCAATGAGGTTCATTCTCGTATTACGCAGCACGTTTGAGCTTCAGCGAGAACCAATGAGGTTCATTGTCATGTTACGCAGCACGTTTGAGCTTCCGCAAGAACCAATGAGGTTAATTCTTGTGTTACGCAGCACGTTTGAGCTTCAGCGAGAACCAATGAGGTTCATTGTCATGTTACGCAGCACGTTTGAGCTTCCGCAAGAACCAATGAGGTTCATTCTCGTGTTACGCAGCACGTTTGAGCTTCAAGAACCAATGAGGTTCATTCTTGTGTTACGCAGCACGTTTGAGCTTCAGCGAGAACCAATGAGGTTCATTGTCATGTTACGCAGCACGTTTGAGCTTCCGCAAGAACCAATGAGGTTCATTCTCGTGTTACGCAGCACGTTTGAGCTTCAAGAACCAATGAGGTTCATTCTTGTGTTACGCAGCACGTTTGAGCTTCAGCGAGAACCAATGAGGTTCATTCTGGTGTTACGCAGCACGTTTGAGCTTCAGCAAGAACCAATGAGGTTCATTGTCATGTTACGCAGCACGTTTGAGCTTCAAGAACCAATGAGGTTCGTTCTTGTGTTACGCAGCACGTTTGAGCTTCAGCGAGAACCAATGAGGTTCATTCTCGTATTACGCAGCACGTTTGAGCATCAGCAAGAACCAGTGAGGTTCATTCTCGTGTTACGCAGCACGTTTGAGCTTCAGCGAGAACCAATGAGGTTCATTCTCGTGTTACGCAGCACGTTTGAGCTTCAGCGAGAACCAATGAGGTTCATTCTCGTGTTACGCAGCACGTTTGAGCTTCAGCGAGAACCAATGAGGTTCATTCTCGTGTTACGCAGCACGTTTGAGCTTCAGCGAGAACCAATGAGGTTCATTCTCGTATTATGCAGCACGTTTGAGCTTCAGCGAGAACCAATGAGGTTCATTGTCATGTTACGCAGCACGTTTGAGCTTCAGCAAGAACCAATGAGGTTCATTCTCGTGTTACGCAGCACGTTTGAGCTTCAAGAACCAATGAGGTTCATTCTTGTGTTACGCAGCACGTTTGAGCTTCAGCGAGAACCAATGAGGTTCATTCTCGTATTACGCAGCACGTTTGAGCTTCAGCGAGAACCAATGAGGTTCATTGTCATGTTACGCAGCACGTTTGAGCTTCAGCAAGAACCAATGAGGTTAATTCTCGTGTTACGCAGCACGTTTGAGCTTCAAGAACCAATGAGGTTCATTCTTGTGTTACGCAGCACGTTTGAGCTTCAGCGAGAACCAATGAGGTTCATTCTCGTATTACGCAGCACGTTTGAGCTTCAGCGAGAACCAATGAGGTTCATTCTCATGTTACGCAGCACGTTTGAGCTTCAAGAACCAGTGAGGTTCATTCTCGTATTACGCAGCACGTTTGAGCTTCAGCGAGAACCAATGAGGTTCATTGTCATGTTACGCAGCACGTTTGAGCTTCCGCAAGAACCAATGAGGTTCATTCTCGTGTTACGCCGCACGTTTGAGCTTCAGCGAGAACCAATGAGGTTCATTCTGGTGTTTTTACGCAGCACGTTTGAGCTTCAGCGAGAACCAATGAGGTTCATTCTCGTGTTACGCAGCACGTTTGAGCTTCAAGAACCAATGAGGTTCATTCTTGTGTTACGCAGCACGTTTGAGCTTCAGCGAGAGCCAATGAGGTTCATTCTCGTATTACGCAGCACGTTTGAGCTTCAGCGAGAACCAATGAGGTTCATTGTCATGTTACGCAGCACGTTTGAGCTTCAGCAAGAACCAATGAGGTTCATTCTCGTGTTACGCAGCACGTTTGAGCTTCAGCGAGAACCAATGAGGTTCATTCTGGTGTTACACAGCACGTTTGAGCTTCAGCAAGAACCAATGAGGTTCATTCTGGTGTTACACAGCACGTTTGAGCTTCAGCGAGAACCAATGAGGTTCATTCTCGTATTACGCAGCACGTTTGAGCTTCAGCGAGAACCAATGAGGTTCATTCTCGTATTACGCAGCACGTTTGAGCTTCAGCGAGAACCAATGAGGTTCATTCTCGTATTACGCAGCACGTTTGAGCTTCAGCGAGAACCAATGAGGTTCATTCTTGTGTTACGCAGCACGTTTGAGCTTCAAGAACCAATGAGGTTCATTCTTGTGTTACGCAGCACGTTTGAGCTTCAGCGAGAACCAATGAGGTTCATTCTCGTATTACGCAGCACGTTTGAGCTTCAGCGAGAACCAATGAGGTTCATTGTCATGTTACGCAGCACGTTTGAGCTTCAGCAAGAACCAATGAGGTTCATTCTCGTGTTACGCAGCACGTTTGAGCTTCAGCGAGAACCAATGAGGTTCATTCTGGTGTTACACAGCACGTTTGAGCTTCAGCAAGAACCAATGAGGTTCATTCTGGTGTTACACAGCACGTTTGAGCTTCAGCGAGAACCAATGAGGTTCATTCTCGTATTACGCAGCACGTTTGAGCTTCAGCGAGAACCAATGAGGTTCATTCTTGTGTAACGCAGCACGTTTGAGCTTCAGCAAGAACCAATGAGGTTCATTCTGGTGTTACGCAGCACGTTTGAGCTTCAAGAACCAATGAGGTTCGTTCTTGTGTTACGCAGCACGTTTGAGCTTCAGCGAGAACCAATGAGGTTCATTCTGGTGTTACACAGCACGTTTGAGCTTCAGCAAGAACCAATGAGGTTCATTCTGGTGTTACACAGCACGTTTGAGCTTCAGCGAGAACCAATGAGGTTCATTCTCGTATTACGCAGCACGTTTGAGCTTCAGCGAGAACCAATGAGGTTCATTCTCGTATTACGCAGCACGTTTGAGCTTCAGCGAGAACCAATGAGGTTCATTCTCGTATTACGCAGCACGTTTGAGCTTCAGCGAGAACCAATGAGGTTCATTCTTGTGTTACGCAGCACGTTTGAGCTTCAGCAAGAACCAATGAGGTTCATTCTGGTGTTACGCAGCACGTTTGAGCTTCAAGAACCAATGAGGTTCGTTCTTGTGTTACGCAGCACGTTTGAGCTTCAGCGAGAACCAACGAGGTTCATTCTCGTATTACGCAGCACGTTTGAGCTTCAGCGAGAACCAATGAGGTTCATTCTCGTGTTACGCAGCACATTTGAGCTTCAGCGAGAACCAATGAGGTTCATTCTCGTGTTACGCAGCACGTTTTAACTTCAGCGAGAACCAATGAGGTTCATTCTCGTGTTACGCAGCACGTTTGAGCTTCAGCGAGAACCAATGAGGTTCATTCTCGTATTATGCAGCATGTTTGAGCTTCAGCGAGAACCAATGAGGTTCATTGTCATGTTACGCAGCACGTTTGAGCTTCAGCAAGAACCAATGAGGTTCATTCTCGTGTTACGCAGCACGTTTGAGCTTCAAGAACCAATGAGGTTCATTCTTGTGTTACGCAGCACGTTTGAGCTTCAGCGAGAACCAATGAGGTTCATTCTCGTATTACGCAGCACGTTTGAGCTTCAGCGAGAACCAATGAGGTTCATTGTCATGTTACGCAGCACGTTTGAGCTTCAGCAAGAACCAATGAGGTTCATTCTCGTGTTACGCAGCACGTTTGAGCTTCAGCGAGAACCAATGAGGTTCATTCTGGTGTTACACAGCACGTTTGAGCTTCAGCAAGAACCAATGAGGTTCATTCTGGTGTTACACAGCACGTTTGAGCTTCAGCGAGAACCAATGAGGTTCATTCTCGTATTACGCAGCACGTTTGAGCTTCAGCGAGAACCAATGAGGTTCATTCTCGTATTACGCAGCACGTTTGAGCTTCAGCGAGAACCAATGAGGTTCATTCTCGTATTACGCAGCACGTTTGAGCTTCAGCGAGAACCAATGAGGTTAATTCTCGTATTACGCAGCACGTTTGAGCTTCAGCGAGAACCAATGAGGTTCATTCTTGTGTTACGCAGCACGTTTGAGCTTCAAGAACCAATGAGGTTCATTCTTGTGTTACGCAGCACGTTTGAGCTTCAGCGAGAACCAATGAGGTTCATTCTCGTATTACGCAGCACGTTTGAGCTTCAGCGAGAACCAATGAGGTTCATTGTCATGTTACGCAGCACGTTTGAGCTTCAGCAAGAAACAATGAGGTTCATTCTCGTATTACGCAGCACGTTTGAGCTTCAGCGAGAACCAATGAGGTTCATTCTCGTATTACGCAGCACGTTTGAGCTTCAGCGAGAACCAATGAGGTTCATTCTCGTGTTACGCAGCACGTTTGAGCTTCAGCGAGAACCAATGAGGTTCATTCTGGTGTTACACAGCACGTTTGAGCTTCAGCGAGAACCAATGAGGTTCATTCTGGTGTTACACAGCACGTTTGAGCTTCAGCGAGAACCAATGAGGTTCATTCTCGTATTACGCAGCACGTTTGAGCTTCAGCGAGAACCAATGAGGTTCATTCTCGTATTACGCAGCACGTTTGAGCTTTAGCGAGAACCAATGAGGTTCATTCTCGTATTACGCAGCACGTTTGAGCTTCAGCGAGAACCAATGAGGTTCATTCTTGTGTTACGCAGCACGTTTGAGCTTCAAGAACCAATGAGGTTCATTCTTGTGTTACGCAGCACGTTTGAGCTTCAGCGAGAACCAATGAGGTTCATTCTCGTATTACGCAGCACGTTTGAGCTTCAGCGAGAACCAATGAGGTTCATTGTCATGTTACGCAGCACGTTTGAGCTTCAGCGAGAACCAATGAGGTTCATTCTCGTATTACGCAGCACGTTTGAGCTTCAGCGAGAACCAATGAGGTTCATTCTCGTATTACGCAGCACGTTTGAGCTTCAGCGAGAACCAATGAGGTTCATTCTCGTATTACGCAGCACGTTTGAGCTTCAGCGAGAACCAATGAGGTTAATTCTCGTATTACGCAGCACGTTTGAGCTTCAGCGAGAACCAATGAGGTTCATTCTCGTATTACGCAGCACGTTTGAGCTTCAGCGAGAACCAATGAGGTTCATTCTCGTATTACGCAGCACGTTTGAGCTTCAGCGAGAACCAATGAGGTTCATTCTCGTATTACGCAGCACGTTTGAGCTTCAGCAAGAACCAATGAGGTTCATTCTCGTATTACGCAGCACGTTTGAGCTTCAGCGAGAACCAATGAGGTTCATTCTCGTATTACGCAGCACGTTTGAGCTTCAGCGAGAACCAATGAGGTTCATTCTCGTATTACGCAGCACGTTTGAGCTTCAGCGAGAACCAATGAGGTTCATTCTTGTGTAACGCAGCACGTTTGAGCTTCAGCGAGAACCAATGAGGTTCATTCTCGTATTACGCAGCACGTTTGAGCTTCAGCGAGAACCAATGAGGTTCATTCTTCTGTTACGCAGCGCGTTTGAGCTTCAGCGAGAACCAATGAGGTTCATTCTCGTATTACGCAGCACGTTTGAGCTTCAGCGAGAACCAATGAGGTTCATTCTCGTATTACGCAGCACGTTTGAGCTTCAGCGAGAACCAATGAGGTTCATTCTTGTGTTACGCAGCACGTTTGAGCTTCAGCGAGAACCAATGAGGTTCATTCTCGTATTACGCAGCACGTTTGAGCTTCAGCGAGAACCAATGAGGTTCATTGTCATGTTACGCAGCACGTTTGAGCTTCAGCAAGAACCAATGAGGTTCATTCTCGTATTACGCAGCACGTTTTAGCTTCAGCGAGAACCAATGAGGTTAATTCTTGTGTTACGCAGCACGTTTGAGCTTCAGCGAGAACCAATGAGGTTCATTCTCGTATTACGCAGCACGTTTGAGCTTCAGCGAGAACCAATGAGGTTCATTGTCATGTTACGCAGCACGTTTGAGCTTCAGCAAGAACCAATGAGGTTCATTCTCGTATTACGCAGCACGTTTGAGCTTCAGCGAGAACCAATGAGGTTCATTCTCGTGTTACGCAGCACGTTTGAGCTTCAAGAACCAATAAGGTTCATTCTCGTGTTACGCAGCACGTTTGAGCTTCAAGAACCAATGAGGTTCATTCTTGTGTTACGCAGCACGTTTGAGCTTCAGCGAGAACCAATGAGGTTCATTCTCGTGTTACGCATCACGTTTGAGCTTCTGTAGGAACCAATGAGGTTCATTCTCATGTTACGCAGCACCTTTGAGCTTCAGCGAGAACCAATGAGGTTCATTCTCGTGTTACGCATCACGTTTGAGCTTCAGCAAGAACCAATGAGGTTCATTCTCGTGTTACGCTTGATAACGACACAGATGAACAATATGGGTTCGAATCACATTATGAGGGATTTTTAATTAACTGCCAGCGATGATGTCATAATGACCTTTAGGTACCCGATGTCATAATGTTTGCCTTAACTTCTAATGTCTTCTACAGGATCATTTTACTTTAACACTGGAGCTGTCTTGTCATGATGTCAATTTATAGTCCAGCTCAGTAGGCCGTGTGTTTTCAAGGCGTATGCTTGCATTTGTGGTGTGTGTGTGTGTGTGGCTCGTACTGTCACTGCTCTGCTATGCTCAAAAATGAATTTTAAATAGAGACAGTTCCAGCACAGCAGAGACAGAGAGAGTAGAGCGAGAGCAACACATGGACCCTATCTAATGTGTCATGTCCTCAGAGAATACCTGTACTGATGAGAGAGCAAAATCATGCCTTTAAAGGACAAATCTTTAGACCGGCCCCCTCTCTCTCTTTCGATGGGTTGAGAGGCTCTTGGATGAGGTGATAATACAGTCTTTGTGTGATGCCTGTGTGTGATGGTGTTTATTTATGAGCATCTCTAGCGCTGCTGATGCGGAGTCTGAGCGTGTGCCATCCGAGGTCATAAAGCAGCGCTGTAATCCTGCTCTGTGCACCGATGAACTGCTGCTATTTCTTCTATCACATTTTTGTGAGAATCCAAGGATGCCGTCATTTGTTGTCACAGTTTGCATTGTCTTAGCATCCGATTCAGTGAAGGAATTTATGCAAATCAGGTGATGGTGCACTAGGTTGTTGAGCAGACTAATGTGATCTGGCACAATGGGAATGGCACATTCCTGCTTGTTAATATTCCAAAAGTATGCCATAACACTCAAATATTTATGCCTGAATTTATGATTTATATATTTGAATTGCATATAAAATTTCCATGCATTTGGATTACACAGTTTTAACGTGAACAATCTAATTAATTTAATGCAATGCATTTTTGTCAGTCATGCATAAATAAAACTGGTAAGATTTCTGTAATAGTACTAATAAACCGAATGTGTTTTGAATGCACAATTATATATTTATCATCAATAAATCAAATTTCTTTCAATCTTGTACATTTTACATAATTGAATATTGCTTGTTCCACATCTAGCCACATTTTAACCAAGTTCATTTAGTTTGTAACTGAATACATTTAAGGGAACATCTAAGCAATTTAAATGAATGCATTTCGAAAATATGATATTTTAAATAAAATCAAATAGATGCAAATAAACTATAACATGATTTGAGTGCAGAATTCTTACCTGTTTCATTTATTTATGACTGACAAAAATTGTTAAAGAGTATCATGCAATAAATTGGGTGATGATTGAGTGTATGACTGTGAATAGGCAAATATTATATTATTATTATATTATAATATTTATATTATATTAAATATTATATTACTTTTTCCTCAAGCATTAATTTCTTTTTATAATATATGCAAAATCAACTGTCAATCGTGTCAGCAAATTTTTTTTCTTTTTCTGTTTTCAGTGTTTTAATGGGGATATGCTTTTATGCGCAGTGATTTGCAGTATGTTGCATTCAAGACATTTGCTCAGTTCATGCATTGCCTGGGAATCAAACACATGATCTCGGTGTTGCAAGCGCCATCCTTTACTATTAGACTGATTCAGATCTGATTCATCCGATTCGTTAACCAGCTCATACGAGTCACTTGTTCTTGAATCTGGTTGTGTTTTGCATGCAACTTTTTTTCATCACATTCAGTTCAGACCGTGAGCTCACATTCACAACTCGGGTAAAATATGATTTCTTCTGTCCACAACAGCTCAGGAATCACTACTCTCAAATCAATCCTGCTGAGGCAGACAGAGAATGAAAGACTGAAGAGTTGTGACAGAGATATGAAAGACAAGCTGAGTTTGATAACAGCGGAGGAGACCGAGAACAAAACAATATGAAACAAAGAGAGAGACGTGCCCAGCAGAATGGATCCTGTGTGTGTGTGAGATGCATCCTGACAGGTGTGTCACCTTCGTGCTGATGTGTGGTCGACCTTCCCTACTTAACAGAAGCTGATGGTGGCGTGACTGGAAGTGCGGATGATTTAGTGCACCGAACACACGCATGCAGTGCATTTCCACCTGATATTTTAAAGAATCGACTAGTTTTAGTTTGTTATACATACTAAAAAAAAGTGTATGTACTAGAAGAACTATTAAATATTATACTAAACCCGCACACACAAGCCATCAGGCATATTGTTAAAGAGTATAATGCATTAAAAGCACATTTATATTGGAAGCTGATTGTGTGTTTAATGAATTAAATGTATAGTGTGAACAGGCAAATATCAAGCAACTGATTTAAAAAATCTACTGTCAATTTTGTCAACAGAAAATATTTATTTTCTGTTTTCAATGTTTTGAGTAAAACATTTAATCAAACAAACACATATTTTATACATTTTGAGTAAAATATTATTAAATCATGTCTTGAAATAAGTTTAAATAAGTTTGATTTTAGTTAAAGTATGTTTTATTTCAAATAATGACTTTTCTTTATAGTTTTAGTTTAGTTTAACTATAATAACTATAATATATTTGTACACTATATTGCCAGAAGTATTGGGACACCCCTCCAAATCATTGAATTCAGGTGTTCGATCACTTCATGGCCACAGGTGTATAAATCAAGCACTAGGCATGCAGACGCTCCTACAAACATTTGTGAAAGAATGGGTCGCTCTCAGGAGCTCAGTGAACTCAAGCGTGGTACCGTGATAGGTTGCCACCTGTGCAATAAGTCCATTCATGAAATTTCCTCACTACTAAATATTCCACGCTCAACTGTTAGTGGGATTATAACAAAGTGGAAGCAATTGGGAACAACAGCAACTCAGCCACAAAGTGGTAGGCCACGTAAAATCACAGAGCGGGGTCAGCGCATGCTGAGGGTCACAGTGGACAGAAGTCACCAACTTTCTGCAGAGTCAATAGCTACAGACCTCCAAACTTCATGTGTCCTTCAGATGAGCTCAAGAACAGTGCGTAGAGAGCTTCATGAAATGGGTTTCCATGACCGAGCAGCTCATCCAAGCCTTACATCACCAAGTGCAATGCAAAGCGTGGGATGCAGTGGGGTAAAGCACGCCGCCACTGGACTCTAGAGCAGTGGAGACGTGTTCTCTGGAGTGACCAATCACGCTTCTCTGTCTGCCAATCTGATGGGCGAGTCTGGGTTTGGCGGTTGCCAGGAGAACGGGACTTGCCTGATTGCATTGTGCCAAGTGTAAAGTTTAATGGAGGGGGGATTATGGGGTGGGGTTGTTTTTCAGGGGTTGGGCTTGGCCCCTTAGTTCCAGTGAAAGGAACTCTTAATGCTTCAGCATACCAAGACATTTTGGACAATTTCATGCTCCCAACTTTGTGGGAACAGTTCGGGGATGGCCCCTTCCTGTTCCAACATGACTGCGCACCAGTGCACAAAGCGTCGGCCCATAAAGACATGGATGAGGAGGAACTTGACTGGCCTGCACAGAGTCCTGACCTCAACCCAATAGAACACCTTTGGGATGAATTAGAGCGGAGACTGCGAGCCAGGCCTTCTCGTCCAACATCAGTGCCTGACCTCACAAATGCACTTCTAGAAGAATGGTCAAAAATTCCCATAAACACACTCCTAAAGCCTTCCCAGAAGAGTTGAAGCTGTTATAGCTGCAAAGGGTGGGTCAACTCCATATTAAACCCTACGGATTAAGAATGGGACGTCATTAAAGTTCATGTGCATGTAAAGGCAGACGTCCCAGAAATTTGGCAATATAGTGTATATGTGTGTATATGTGTCTATATATACAGTATATTTGTTTGTGTATATGTGTGTGCATCACTGTAAAAAAAAGTCCTAAATTAAGTACAATCAACTTGGATGTTTAAAGGTGCTGTATGTAAGTTTTCGATACCGCACGCCGCCGTTTACCCAATAGTATTTCGACACCACAGGTTGCCAGTTGGCGGAAAACACAGCGTATTGCCATGGACGCCAGCAAACAAACTGGGTCAGAGATCGCAGATTCTACCCAACCTAAAGCCTCAGCATCCATCTAAAAATATCTATGAACGAGAGCATATTAAAACGGATAAATCAACTCATCAACTTACAGTGTGCCTTTTATTGTCAATTGCGCTCGTTCCTGTTGTCATTTAAACTTAAATTACATTAACTTAAAAAATGCTTTTTTTGTCCAATCAGCATCCAGAACTATTATTATTATAGAAGACATTATAATACTTAAATATTCTTGTAATGCATTATGTAAAGAGTATAATGCATTAAAAACACATTATATTGGATGTTGATTGTGTGTTTTAATGCATTATATTATTTAAATGTATAACATGAATAGGCAAAATTTTTTTTAAACAAACTGATTAAAAAACAATGTTTTTTTGAGTAAAAAGTTTAAAACAAACATATTTTATACATAAATGTATCTTATTTGCAATTATTAAATTGCATTGCATCTGCAAAATCATATTGGTTGAGCACTATAAATAATAAGAGCTTCTCTATAATGCATTAGAAGTGTGACCTGTTATTGAAAAAAAGTTTGCTCAAGAAGAGATGCGCAATTCTCTCTGTGTCTGCCTGACTGACAGCCTAATTCAAACTGCAGCGGGAGATATTGATGGAATATCCTGATGTCGGTGAAGAGAACACGAGCGAGAGAGAGGCAGAAACCAAGAGCAAACGAAATTAAAGGACAAATTGTCCTGCTTCTTTGCATGTTCACTCACTGTGAGATTTGATAATGGAGAATCAATTGGCTGCAGCTGCTATTTACACAAAGACACATTCCCTTGCTTCTTTTGTGGACATCTGCGTAAAATTACACTTACAAAATGCGTGTGAGCGCTTCACTGAGACAACGTGAAGCAGTATTTTCAATGCATTTGACTTTTATAATGTGACGTATTTCTCAGTGAAAAATAAAGTTGCCTTTATCCACTGGAACTGGATTGGATCATAATGATTTCAGAGGCGGAGCAAGTTAATGCATTTTTTGAATTTCCCAATTAAGAATAATCTGGACTGATGAATTGTGTACAATAAGCCCAGGGATATGTATATATAGTGGTTTAGTGGTTGATGTTTTCTCATAGTGATAAAAAAGGTAAATGGAGTTAATAGTGATTTGAAGTTGACTTTAACTGTAATAGTGCCACAGTAACATTCGTTTAAAAATAGCTCCATCCCACTATATTTTTTTTATGGATAATATACGAGAAAGAAGAAGAAAGAGCCCAATAAAAAGTGTGTGTGAGTGCACTAAAAGATTTTCTGTGCAGAAGTGCGGATCAGTAATGTCCTTTAATGCACAGAGCTGCTGACCAGGCTAATGCTAATGCCAGTGCCACGTTTCTGAGAATCTGAAGGCTTCTGACACCATTAACCTCTCAGAAATACCCTCGACGACAGGCTGGTTATCTGTGTGTGCTCTGCAGGTGAAAACAGCTTTTGAAAGCAGCGGCGTTTGGCAGGAACTGTGTAATTTTTGTAGCTATGGGTAATGCTGCGAGCTCCCAGACACAAGTTTAAGTGCGTTACAACACAGACTGAGCCATGATAGTGCAACTTAAATGTTTCATATGAATAAGTGTGAAAGTGTTGTTATAGTAGAACAAGAGTAAGAAACTTCACCCACTCGTCACTCTTGCTCTGTTTCTGTTTTTTTAGGGCAGACTCTGGTAATTTGTGCAGTTCAGCGGCCTCTTTTCCCGGACATCAATTTTTCATCGTGCCGCATTCTCCAGCTATCAATAATAAAATGCTATATTCTTATAAATATTCTAAAAATAAAGTGTGATTTTTCTGCCATGCAGCTGCAGGGATGAAAGTTTAATGTTTGTCTTGAAGGAAGCTGAGACGGTGAGCCTGCGGTTTCTTCCTGGACAAAGAAGGAAAAGTCCAACTTTAATTTTGTGCCTGGGCTTCTGGGGAGCCCTTAGGTCGGCGCAGACAAAAGCAAAGGAATTATCCGCTTTTCACTTCAGACGAGGAAATATCTGCCGTGTGTATTACTAGAGATCGTGCCTATTGGAGCTTTTCATGTGGTGGAAAACCTGAAAGATGCGTAGCATGAGCGCACTGACCGACCTTTAACTCTTTCCTGCCATTGACAGAATTTTCCACTATTTATGAAACAACACTTTCCCGCCTTTTTTGAACAACGCTTTCCTGCCATTAACAAAATTTTCCGGAATTTATGAAACAACACTTTCCCGCCTTTTTTGAACGCTTTCCTGCCATTAACAAAATTTTCCGGAATTTATGAAACAGCGCTTTCCCGCCTTTTTTGAACAACGCTTTCCTGCCATTAACAGAATTTTCCGTCATTTATGAAACAACACTTTCCCGCCTTTTTTGAACAACGCTTTCCTGCCATTAACAAAATTTTCCGGAATTTATGAAACAACGCTTTCCCGCCATTTTTGAACAACGCTTTCCTGCCATTGATGGAATTTGCCGTCATTTATGAGACAGCGCTTTCCCTCCATTTATGAAACAACGTTTTCCCGCCATTAACAGAATGTTCCGTCATTTATGAAACAACGCTTTCCCGCCATTTTTGAACAACGCTTTCCTGCCATTGATGGAATTTGCCGTCATTTATGAGACAGCACTTTCCCTCCATTTATGAAACAACGTTTTCCCGCCATTAACAGAATTTGCCGTCATTTATGAGACAGCGCTTTCCCTCCATTTATGAAACAACGTTTTCCCGCCATTAACAGAATGTTCCGTCATTTATGAAACAATGCTTTCCCGCCATTTTTGAACAACGCTTTCCTGCCATTGATGGAATTTGCCGTCATTTATGAGACAGCACTTTCCCTCCATTTATGAAACAACGTTTTCCCGCCATTAACAGAATGTTCCGTCATTTATGAAACAACGCTTTCCCGCCATTTTTGAACAACGCTTTCCTGCCATTGATGGAATTTGCCGTCATTTATGAGACAGCGCTTTCCCTCCATTTATGAAACAACGTTTTCCCGCCATTAACAGAATTTGCCGTCATTTATGAGACAGCGCTTTCCCTCCATTTATGAAACAACGTTTTCCCGCCATTAACAGAATGTTCCGTCATTTATGAAACAGCGCTTTCCCGCCATTTTTGAACAACGCTTTCCTGCCATTGATGGAATTTGCCGTCATTTATGAGACAGCGCTTTCCCTCCATTTATGAAACAACGTTTTCCCGCCATTAACAGAATGTTCCGTCATTTATGAAACAACGCTTTCCCGCCATTTTTGAACAACGCTTTCCTGCCATTGATGGAATTTGCCGTCATTTATGAGACAGCACTTTCCCGCCATTTATGAAACAACGTTTTCCCGCCATTAACAGAATTTGCCGTCATTTATGAGACAGCGCTTTCCCTCCATTTATGAAACAACGTTTTCCCGCCATTAACAGAATGTTCCGTCATTTATGAAACAACGCTTTCCCGCCATTTTTGAACAACGCTTTCCTGCCATTGATGGAATTTGCCGTCATTTATGAGACAGCACTTTCCCGCCATTTATGAAACAACGTTTTCCCGCCATTAACAGAATTTGCCGTCATTTATGAGACAGCGCTTTCCCTCCATTTATGAAACAACGTTTTCCCGCCATTAACAGAATGTTCCGTCATTTATGAAACAACGCTTTCCCGCCATTTTTGAACAACGCTTTCCTGCCATTGATGGAATTTGCCGTCATTTATGAGACAGCACTTTCCCGCCATTTATGAAACAACGTTTTCCCGCCATTAACAGAATTTGCCGTCATTTATGAGACAGCACTTTCCCTCCATTTATGAAACAACGTTTTCATGCCATTAACAGAATGTTCCGTCATTTATGAAACAACGTTTTCCTGCCATTAACAGAATGTTCCGTCATTTATGAAACAACGCTTTCCCGTCATTTTTGAACAACGCTTTCCTGCCATTGATGGAATTTGCCGTCATTTATGAGACAGCGCTTTCCCGCCATTTTTGAACAACGCTTTCCTGCCATTAACAGAATGTTCCGTCATTTATGAAACAACGCTTTCCCACCTTTTTTGAACAACGCTTTCCCGCCATTAACAGAATGTTCCGTCATTTATGAAACAACGCTTTCCCGCCATTTTTGAACAACGCTTTCCTGCCATTGATGGAATTTGCCGTCATTTATGAGACAGCGCTTTCCCTCCATTTATGAAACAACACTTTCCCGCCATTGACAGAATGTTCCGTCATTTATGAAACATTTGCTTTCCCGCCATTTTTGAACAACGCTTTCCTGCCATTAACAGAATGTTCCGTCATTTATGAGACAGCGCTTTCCCGCCATTTTTGAACTACGCTTTCCTGCCATTAACAGAATGTTCCGTCATTTATGAAACAACGTTTTCCCACCATTAACAGAATGTTCCGTCATTTATGAAACAACGTTTTCCTGCCATTAACAGAATGTTCCGTCATTTATGAAACAACGCTTTTCCGCCATTTTTGAACAACGCTTTCCTGCCATTAACAGAATTTGCCGTCATTTATGAGACAGCGCTTTCCCTCCATTTATGAAACAACGTTTTCCCACCATTAACAGAATGTTCCGTCATTTATGAAACAACGCTTTCCTGCCATTTTTGAACAACGCTTTCCTGCCATTAACAGAATTTGCCGTCATTTATGAGACAGCGCTTTCCCTCCATTTATGAAACAACGTTTTCCCGCCATTAACAGAATGTTCCGTCATTTATGAAACAGCGCTTTCCCGCCATTTTTGAACAACGCTTTCCTGCCATTGATGGAATTTGCCGTCATTTATGAGACAGCACTTTCCCGCCATTTATGAAACAACGTTTTCCCGCCATTAACAGAATTTGCCGTCATTTATGAGACAGCGCTTTCCCTCCATTTATGAAACAACGTTTTCCCGCCATTAACAGAATGTTCCGTCATTTATGAAACAACGCTTTCCCGCCATTTTTGAACAACGCTTTCCTGCCATTTTTGAACAACGCTTTCCTGCCATTAACAGAATTTGCCGTCATTTATGAGACAGCGCTTTCCCTCCATTTATGAAACAACGTTTTCCCGCCATTAACAGAATGTTCCGTCATTTATGAAACAGCGCTTTCCCGCCATTTTTGAACAACGCTTTCCTGCCATTGATGGAATTTGCCGTCATTTATGAGACAGCACTTTCCCGCCATTTATGAAACAACGTTTTCCCGCCATTAACAGAATTTGCCGTCATTTATGAGACAGCGCTTTCCCTCCATTTATGAAACAACGTTTTCCCGCCATTAACAGAATGTTCCGTCATTTATGAAACAACGCTTTCCCGCCATTTTTGAACAACGCTTTCCTGCCATTGATGGAATTTGCCGTCATTTATGAGACAGCACTTTCCCGCCATTTATGAAACAACGTTTTCCCGCCATTAACAGAATTTGCCGTCATTTATGAGACAGCGCTTTCCCTCCATTTATGAAACAACGTTTTCCCGCCATTAACAGAATGTTCCGTCATTTATGAAACAACGCTTTCCCGCCATTTTTGAACAACGCTTTCCTGCCATTGATGGAATTTGCCGTCATTTATGAGACAGCACTTTCCCGCCATTTATGAAACAACGTTTTCCCGCCATTAACAGAATTTGCCGTCATTTATGAGACAGCACTTTCCCTCCATTTATGAAACAACGTTTTCATGCCATTAAAAGAATGTTCCGTCATTTATGAAACAACGTTTTCCTGCCATTAACAGAATGTTCCGTCATTTATGAAACAACGCTTTCCCGTCATTTTTGAACAACGCTTTCCTGCCATTGATGGAATTTGCCGTCATTTATGAGACAGCGCTTTCCCGACATTTTTGAACAACGCTTTCCTGCCATTAACAGAATGTTCCGTCATTTATGAAACAACGCTTTCCCACCTTTTTTGAACAACGCTTTCCCGCCATTAACAGAATGTTCCGTCATTTATGAAACAACGCTTTCCCGCCATTTTTGAACAACGCTTTCCTGCCATTGATGGAATTTGCCGTCATTTATGAGACAGCGCTTTCCCTCCATTTATGAAACAACACTTTCCCGCCATTGACAGAATGTTCCGTCATTTATGAAACATTTGCTTTCCCGCCATTTTTGAACAACGCTTTCCTGCCATTAACAGAATGTTCCGTCATTTATGAGACAGCGCTTTCCCGCCATTTTTGAACTACGCTTTCCTGCCATTAACAGAATGTTCCGTCATTTATGAAACAACGCTTTCCCTCCATTTATGAAACAACGTTTTCCCACCATTAACAGAATGTTCCGTCATTTATGAAACAACGCTTTTCCGCCATTTTTGAACAACGCTTTCCTGCCATTAACAGAATTTGCCGTCATTTATGAGACAGCGCTTTCCCTCCATTTATGAAACAACGTTTTCCCACCATTAACAGAATGTTCCGTCATTTATGAAACAACGCTTTCCTGCCATTTTTGAACAACGCTTTCCTGCCATTAACAGAATTTGCCGTCATTTATGAGACAGCGCTTTCCCTCCATTTATGAAACAACGCTTTTCCGCCATTTTTGAACAACGTTTTCCCACCATTAACAGAATTTGCCGTCATTTATGAGACAGCGCTTTCCCTCCATTTATGAAACAACGTTTTCCCACCATTAACAGAATGTTCCGTCATTTATGAAACAACGCTTTCCTGCCATTTTTGAACAACGCTTTCCTGCCATTGATGGAATTTGCCGTCATTTATGAGACAGCACTTTCCCTCCATTTATGAAACAACGTTTTCCCGCCATTAACAGAATGTTCCGTCATTTATGAAACAACGCTTTCCCGTCATTTTTGAACAACGCTTTCCTGCCATTGATGGAATTTGCCGTCATTTATGAGACAGCACTTTTCCTCCATTTATGAAACAACACTTTCCCGCCATTGACAGAATGTTCCGTCATTTATGAAACATTTGCTTTCCCGCCATTTTTGAACAACGCTTTCCTGCCATTAACAGAATGTTCCGTCATTTATGAGACAGCGCTTTCCCGCCATTTTTGAACAACGCTTTCCTGCCATTAACAGAATGTTCCGTCATTTATGAGACAGCGCTTTCCCGCCATTTATGAAACAACGCTTTCCTACCATTAACAGAATGTTCCGTCATTTATGAGACAGCGCTTTCCCTCCATTTATGAAACAATGTTTTCCCTCCATTAACAGAATGTTCCGTCATTTATGAAACATTTGCTTTCCCGCCATTTTTGAACAATTGACGGAATTTGCCGTCATTTATGAGACAGCGCTTTCCCACAATTTATGAAACGACGTTTTCCCGCCATTAACAGAATGTTCCGTCATTTATGAAACAACGCTTTCCCGCCATTTTTGAACAACGCTTTCCCGCCACTGACAGAATTTTCCGTAATTTATGAAAGAACGCTTTCCTGTCATTGAAGAAATTTTCCGTCATTTCTGAAATGCTTTCCTGCCGTTTGACAGAATTCAGTGTTTTCACTGTTATACGGTAGGGGACACTATTACTTCTGAAAGAGTAGAGAATCTCCGGATCAAAACACAGGCGGATCCAAATAAGGGACATTTAAGCGTTTAAAGAAATAATGCCATCAAATGCATAATATCGTGTCTTCTTTTCTAGTGAAAGAATATAAAAAAAGTACACAAAGATATTTTAAAGTTTGTTGGTTAAGGTTAAATCAAACTACTATATATTATATTATAAATAATTGTATCAATAATAAATTCACAGCATTAAAGCAAATCATATTATCATTTTATTTTATATTATGATTCCAGGTTAAAAAAAAATCACTTTGTTACATCAAATTGTTAATCGCAATTGTTTATGACAATTAATCGTCAGCACAAAATTCATGATTTTGACAGGCCCACTGAGCCAATCATTTGTGGATGAATTATTCTTTTGAGTGAGTCCTTTTGCTTTCAGAAAAGAAATTGGTCAATCTCGGTCTGAATCGAATCAATTCACATTAATTTGGACCGCTCTCTCACTGAATCATCTGAAGCATTTTCACAGTCAGTGAAACGAACATTCACACTATCAAGAGAACAAACAAAATGGATATCCACCTACTAACAACTGAAACAAAATGCTACTTTTTGAGAGTTACTTTGAGAAAATTCAGCTACTGCTATGTCTTGTGAATAAGTGGCCGTTCCCGTGCTGTTTTTCGGTGCTAGATGGATGTCGTTTCGTTGCTTTTCAGGTTTAAAAACATTTAAAACGTATCTGAGACAGATTTGCTCTCATTAATCGTTTGGTTCGAAGAGTCTCAAGTCTTATAGAAGTGCATAATAGTTACATTAATGCTAACTTTTGAATGTTGTTTTTGCAACAAAAAAACCCTCCCCTCTGTGCATACAGTCAGATGAAATCCTGCAGGCACCCATGCAACACATCTAGAGTACTCATTGTTTAGAAAGAGTAGATGATGCCATTAGTACAGCTGGGGCGGTGGGGCTGTTGCGTTCACTCGCTGACAGACGCGATCACACACTCCATCCCATGACAGTTTTATAAGCACTTAGGCAAACGCCTGAAAATTCTGTGAAAACGGCAGTTAATGGGCCACTACATTAGAAAGCTCTGCATGAAGCATATGTGCTTGTTTCCAGAGCTGTTGTTGACTACACTTCATGTTTTTCAGACTCTGAAGATCTCCTTCAGTTCTCACCCTGAGCACACCTGACGGGACTCACTGACTAGTGCTGCAGTTTGGGCCGCACGACAGGGGGGAAAAAACACATTTCGACAAAAAATATGATTTAAAAAACTGTGCTTGTTTATATGACTGCACAATTTATTATTATTAGTATTAGTATTATTTCTAAATAAACATTAATATTAAACAAAACAGTAAATATTACTAGTATTTAATAAATATTACAAGTATTTACGGGAAAAAAGCTCCTGGTTTGCTGTGCTTGTTTGTATGGCTGCACAATTTGACAGAAAATGTTGATTATATATCAATATGACTATATTATACACTCACCTAAAGGATTATTAGGAACACCATACTAATACTGTGTTTGACCCCCTTTCGCCTTCAGAACTGCCTTAATTCTACGTGGCATTGATTCAACAAGATGCTGAAAGCATTCTTTAGAAATGTTGGCCCATATTGATAGGATAGCATCTTGCAGTTGATGGAGATTTGTGGGATGCACATCCAGGGCACGAAGCTCCCGTTCCACCACATCCCAAAGATGCTCTATTGGGTTGAGATCTGGTGACTGTGGGGGCCATTTTAGTACAGTGAACTCATTGTCATGTTCAAGAAACCAATTTGAAATGATTCGAGCTTTGTGACATGGTGCATTATCCTGCTGGAAGTAGCCATCAGAGGATGGGTACATGGTGGTCATAAAGGGATGGACATGGTCAGAAACAATGCTCAGGTAGGCCGTGGCATTTAAACGATGCCAATTGGCACTAAGGGGCCTAAAGTGTGCCAAGAAAACATCCCCCACACCATTACACCACCACCACCAGCCTGCACAGTGGTAACAAGGCATGATGGATCCATGTTCTCATTCTGTTTACGCCAAATTCTGACTCTACCATCTGAATGTCTCAACAGAAATCGAGACTCATCAGACCAGGCAACATTTTTCCAGTCTTCAACTGTCCAATTTTGGTGAGCTTGTGCAAATTGTAGCCTCTTTTTCCTATTTGTAGTGGAGATGAGTGGTACCCGGTGGGGTCTTCTGCTGTTGTAGCCCATCCGCCTCAAGGTTGTGCGTGTTGTGGCTTCACAAATGCTTTGCTGCATACCTCGGTTGTAACGAGTGGTTATTTCAGTCAAAGTTGCTCTTCTATCAGCTTGAATCAGTCGGCCCATTCTCCTCTGACCTCTAGCATCAACAAGGCATTTTCGCCCACAGGACTGCCGCATACTGGATGTTTTTCCCTTTTCACACCATTCTTTGTAAACTCTAGAAATGGTTGTGCGTGAAAATCCCAGTAACTGAGCAGATTGTGAAATACTCAGACCGGCCCGTCTGGCACCAACAACCATGCCACGCTCAAAATTGCTTAAATCACCTTTCTTTCCCATTCTGACATTCAGTTTGGAGTTCAGGAGATTGTCTTGACCAGGACCACACCCCTAAATGCATTGAAGCAACTGCCATGTGATTGGTTGATTAGATAATTGCATTAATGAGAAATTGAACAGGTGTTCCTAATAATCCTTTAGGTGAGTGTAATAATAATAATAATTATTATTTTTATTGTTACTAAATAAAAAAATATGAAACAAAATAACAAATATTACTATTTGAATATTGTGCTTGTTTGTGTGGCTGCAAAATTTGTCCAAAAATGTTTTGATTTATACACTCACCTAAAGGATTATTAGGAACACCTGTTCAATTTCTCATTAATGCAATTATCTAATCAACCAATCACATGGCAGTTGCTTCAATGCATTTAGGGGTGTGGTCCTGGTCAAGACAATCTCCTGAACTCCAAACTGAATGTCAGAATGGGAAAGAAAGGTGATTTAAGCAATTTTGAGCGTGGCATGGTTGTTGGTGCCAGACGGGCCGGACTGAGTATTTCACAATCTGCTCAGTTACTGGGATTTTCACGCACAACCATTTCTAGAGTTTACAAAGAATGGTGTGAAAAGGGAAAAACATCCAGTATGCGGCAGTCCTGTGGGCGAAAATGCCTTGTTGATGCTAGAGGTCAGAGGAGAATGGGCCGACTGATTCAAGCTGATAGAAGAGCAACTTTGACTGAAATAACCACTCATTACAACCGAGGTATGCAGCAAAGCATTTGTGAAGCCACAACACGCACAACCTTGAGGCGGATGGGCTACAACAGCAGAAGACCCCACCGGGTACCACTCATCTCCACTACAAATAGGAAAAAGAGGCTACAATTTGCACAAGCTCACCAAAATTGGACAGTTGAAGACTGGAAAAATGTTGCCTGGTCTGAGTCTCGATTTCTGTTGAGACATTCAGATGATAGAGTCAGAATTTGGCGTAAACAGAATGAGAACATGGATCCATCATGCCTTGTTACCACTGTGCAGGCTGGTGGTGGTGGTGGTGTAATGGTGTGGGGGATGTTTTCTTGGCACACTTTAGGCCCCTTAGTGCCAACTGGGCATCGTTTAAATGCCACGGCCTACCTGAGCATTGTTTCTGACCATGTCCATCCCTTTATGACCACCATGTACCCATCCTCTGATGGCTACTTCCAGCAGGATAATGCACCATGTCACAAAGCTCGAATCATTTCAAATTGGTTTCTTGAACATGACAATGAGTTCACTGTACTAAAATGGCCCCCACAGTCACCAGATGTCAACCCAATAGAGCATCTTTGGGATGTGGTGGAACGGGAGCTTCGTGCCCTGGATGTGCATCCCACAAATCTCCATCAACTGCAAGATGCTATCCTATCAATATGGGCCAACATTTCTAAAGAATGCTTTCAGCACCTTGTTGAATCAATGCCACGTAGAATTAAGGCAGTTCTGAAGGCGAAAGGGGGTCAAACACAGTATTAGTATGGTGTTCCTAATAATCCTTTAGGTGAGTGTATATCAGTATGACTATAAAAATATTTTACAGTGCAATTGTAAAATTACTTTACAGCATCTAAAAGCTCTAAAGCATCAAGCTTTTATTTTTAACACTTTTTTTTGTTGTTGACAACAGCCGGTTTATAAAGTTTGGGAAGATGCTTGGCGCATGTTGCATTTTCAAATGCATGCTATAAGCGACTCGAACTCACAGTCGATGCAGAGTTTGGAGCAGCATTTACTGCGGAACACACTGAAAACGCTGGCTCATGAGCTGCTGTGGTGTAATTCAACCCAGTGCCACACTTCGCTCTGAAACACGGAGCTCATATATGACTTCCATTCATACGCATGCGAAGTGCGACGCATTTTGCTGTGTTCTAAAGTTCTAACGTGACCTCTGACCTGTGAAATCATATCTCACTTTAAGACGTGTGACCAGTGTTAATCTTCATCATAATATTCGTCAACAACCTTTTTTCACTGACGAAAAACGAGACGATAACTAAATAAAAACCAGTTTTGGATGACAAAAACTATGACACAAATCTACTGACGAATAAAAACGAGACAAAAATGTTAGGGAGGGACGATTAGAGATCCAGTCAGAACTGATGTCTAATAGGTGCACATTTGAGTTGTAACGTGCGGATCTAACGGCGGGAAAACACGGCGCTGTTGAGCTTCTACAGGCTCACGTGACAGCGCTTCAGAGCGGCTCAATCAATCAATAACACACATTTATGCCAGGTAATGTTTATGAACTAATGCTGAGGAATAATGACAATGTTTACTTTACGATGTTTATATAGTAATATGTTTTAGACGTTGTAACAATGCATATTTTATCGGCCTCATCTGAACTTGAAAGAGCAGCTGCAACTGCAATAGTAAGGCATTTCAAAATAAGAGTCCCGGTGTATTTTGAGTTTTTTTATAATTAAAAGTCATGCATTATATATAAAATTAGTTTTTAAATTTAAATGATTAATTTTAGTTTTAGCAGCACAACTGAATACAGTTAATTTGTACTTACTTGTAATTGAGATAGTAGTGAATTAGATCATGAGTGAATTACTGAACCATTTTTTGTTATTCCTCACCTTCAGGCATATTAATAAAGGGACTCACATTATAGCTAAAGTTCAACTTGCTCAGTCAGCTTGGTTCTGGTTCTCAAAAACCCAATAGCTTGTTCTCCATTGTTGCATCTTCATTGATGAGACACGCAGATAACTACATACATTATTCAATCGTCATTGAAGTTTATATAATCAATGAACTCTTCAACAAGTTAGACTGTAAGGACTGTTTCTAAAACTTGCAACCGAGAAAGTAAACACTGAATATTTGACGTTCTATATCAGTTGTCAAAATAAATAATTGCAATAGTTCTATCATAAATTAAAGGAGAAAAGTGTGTTCTCTATTCAATCCCCATGTGCAAGAATGTGAATAAGGGCGGATGTCAACATTTTATTTTATGCATTTAAATATGATCCATTGTTGTTTGTATACTTCACAAATTAAAGCAAAATTAGCGCATATCTTCTAGTATAAATGCACAGTGCTCAAATTTATTTGTGCATTAAAAAAATACATATCAGCTTGTGCCTTATATTGTGATCTCACATGGCAGAATATTTTATTCCAGAGACATGTGACACATATTTAACAAATAACATGCATGCAACTTTAATGGTTATTTTATGACTTAATTGACGACAGAACTATGACTTTGCATGCTCGGAGTTTCTTTTGCGCTTTATTTGATATACAGCGAGCACAGTAAAACTAGCGGGCACTGAGGACAGGAAAGTGAGTTTTACTGACATACATCTCATCTGCAGATACTGAATCAGGACAACGCGTTTCTCTGACGGAAGTGTCACCAGCTTTTACACACGTCTTTCAAAATAAAAGTGGCATAGAAAAAAACTGAGAATTACGTTTGTTATTGTTTCTTTGACTGCACACAATGCGACTCACTCAAAGTGGTCTTGAACCCACCAGTTGAGAAACATTGACGTAGGCTACATCTACTGTTCGCCGTTCACTGTTGCTCTGCTGAAGCTCATTCGCCACCTGCACCTTTTCCGCACTCGTTTGACTAGCGCCTGGCGCTGAGGTGAAGTTGTTTTTGTGGTCTTAAAGAGACGGTTGTGCGTTTAAATAAATGTAATTCTTGTCATGAAAAAAGAGACACACGGCAGTTGTGAGCGGGGGGGCCAAAGCTCCGCCCCATGTCTCTTATTTAGCCACACTGAAGGTGGCAGCCCTAAAGGCAGGGTAGGCGATTTTGGAGCAATAGCTTTGAAAGCATGAGACCCCACCCTCCCTTCAGAGTGTCTCCAAAGCCACGCCTCCTTCGAAACACGTTAAACTACCTCATGTCTCAAAGCACATAACATTACAATAATAATGAACGTAAACATGAACTACCATCTCACTGCTGCTGATTCATTTTGCCGCGATTCATGCTCAAACTCTATTGTGACCGCGGCTTAAATCGCAGCCTTTGTGATTTGATAATCGCACTAAGCCATATTGCTGTTTTTTTTTTTTTTTCAATTGATCGTGCAGCTCTAGTGCCAGTGTAACTCTGCCGTCAGATGCAGTGATGCTACGACGGATAACACGCGTGCCCTCACCTGGGAGTGAAGTCGCATCCCTGCTGCATGAACGCGCCCAGAGAGAACCAGAGACTGTTGAAGATGCCGAACTCGTTGGGGGGCTGGTCGCTGGGCGGACCGTCGGAGCCTTCCTCAGGCTCCTCGGTGTGCCACTCGTACGGGCTGAAGCGGCTGACCAGGAAGAGCACCACGCTCACGCCGATGTAGGCGAACACGATGCACATCCAGATCTCGTAGGCCAGCGGGTCCAGGAAGGAGAAGACGCCGGGTTTGGACTTCTGCGGCTTCTTGATCATGATGGAGATGCCCAGACTCATGAAGGGCTTGGAGAAATCGATCACCTCCTCCCGGACCAGAGTGATTGTTAAAGGGGCCACAGCGATTTCCGCTTTCTGTGGGAGAAGGAAAGCGTTCAGATGTTCAGACGTTTCCATTTAGATTATTTATTGAAGCGAAGCTGCAAAAATGACTGTTCATTCAGTGAGGTCATGTCTGAGTACTTTCTGTTGTGGTAACTGGAGACAAGTTATGTTGTCAGTGGTTGTTGTATGTTTAAAGGCAGAAATGTAACTCTGTCAATGTTTACTTGCCCTCATGTCGTTCCAAACCCAACAGAACATATTTTGAAGAATATTGACTTTAATTGTACAGACAAAAAAAACAAAAACAGAAAGTCATAAAGGTTTACAATGAGATGAGGGCTAGTAAATGTTGATAAAACATTCACTTTTGGGTGAACTATCCCTTTAAACACACCTATTTAATATAATTATATATCCAGTACCGGTCAAAAGTTTGGAAACATTACTATTTTAATGTTTTTGAAACAAGTCTCTTCTACTCATCAAGCCTGCATTTATATGATCAAAAATACAGTAAAACAATGAAATATTATTACAATTTAAAATATCAGTTTTCTATGTGAATATATAGTAAAGTGTAATTTATTCCTGTGATCAAAGCTGAATTTATCATCATTACTCCAGTCTTCAGTGTCACATGACCCTTCAGAAATCATTCAATATGAGGATTTGATGCTCAGTTATTATCAATGTTGGAAACAGTTGTGCTGCTTCATATTTTTTTTGGAACCTGTGATACTTTTTTCAGGATTCGTTGATGAATAAAAAGTAAAAAAAAAACAGCATTTATTTAAACTATTTACTATCACTTTATCAATTTAACACATCCTTGCTGAATAAAAATATTAATTTCTTTCAAAAAAAAAAGAAAGAAACAAAATTACTGACCCCAAACTTTTGAACGGCAGTGTATATTGTCACAAAAGATTATATTTCAAATAAATGCTGTTTCTTTTTTAACTTCATATTCATCAAATAATCCTGGAAAAAGTATCAATGTTATTAAAAATATATATATTTTGATAATTGATAATAGTCATAAATGTTCCTTGAGCATCAAATCCTCATATTGAATGATTTGTAAAGGATCATGTGACACTGAAGACTGGAGTAATGATGATAAATTCAGCTTTGATCACAGGAATAAATTACACTTTACTATATATTCACATAGAAAACTGATGTAACAATATTTCACAATATTACTGTTTTTTCTGTATTTTTGATCAAATATATGTAGGCTTGAACAGCAGAATAGACTTCTTTTAAAAACATTAAAAATAGTAATGTTTCCAAGCTTTTGACCGGTACTGTGTATATTATCTTTATATAGATATTATACTACCTTTTAATTATATATATATATATATATATATATATATATATATATATATATATATATATATATATATATATATATATATATATATATATATATATATATATATATATATATCCTACCTTTCTAGTGTTTTATTTATTTAATCAAAAATACAGTAAAAACAGTAATATTGTGAAATATTATTAAAGTTTAAAATAACTGTTTTTATTTTAATATATTTAGAAATATAATTTATTCCTGTCTATTCCTTCAGAAATCAATGCTTAATTTTGCTGCTTAATATAAATTTTTCAGGATTCTTTTATAAATAAAAAGTTTAAAAGAACAGCATTATTTTGAAATAGAATTATAAATGTCTTCACTGTCACTTTTGCTCAATTTAAAATATTAATTTCTTTAAAATAAAATCTTAAGCCCCGTTTCCACCGGAATTACCCAGAACAATTTGTCCCAGGAACTCATTTCCCCCCAGACCTGCTGCTGTCTGCGTTTCCATCGCGGTCTAAGTACCGTGAAGATTAGTCCGGTGACGTAGGACTGCACGCGACTTTCCAGAGCCCGCTGGATTTCGTCTTCCGCAAATACACTTAATAAAGCCTGAACCTCGTCGTCGGCCCATCGGTTGTATTTTTTAAACTCCATTGTTGATTCAAATAGCAAACAACTCTTAATACACGCAGCGCAACTGACTTTTAGGTTGAAATAAAATCCTGGATGAGCTCAACCAACCAGCACGTTCAGCGCCCAAGTCCCCGAAAGTTCCTGAACTTTGAAAAAGTAGTACCTCGCGAGCAGGGCCGTTTTGAGGGGGAACTCTTTACCCGGAACTTCATTTAGACCCCGGTTCCTGCAGTCGAAACACACCGAGTACCACCCCAAAGTCCCTAGTACCTGGGGAAAGTTCCCGCGTTGGAAACACGGCTTATATGACTCTTAAAGCACAAGAGAGACTGTTTTTTTTTTTTAAAAGCAAGAAACCTTTTTTACCGGGGGCAAAATGCTTTAAAACTGTATAATATGACTTTTTTTTTTTTTATGTTTTGATATCGCAGAGAAAGGAAGACCACAATTTTCCCACTGACCCCGAGACACCAACTGATCTAAAGAGACACGTTTCCGTTTGACCCATTCATTTTTAAGGTCATCAGAACCTCAGGAATCCTGTATTGCGGTGAAGACCTGGTTATATCAGCACTAAGGCCGAGAGAGATGGGGTTGTTAAACGTTAAGTGCTTTAAGTGAGGCAATTTCACATGAAAAACCTGTTCAACAGTATGTACTGTGGCTTCAGCGTGTCCAAACACGGTCTTTACAGCCCATTACTTTCCACCACCTTTTTTTAAGGGGTCTAGATGATAAAATCCTTCTGTAAAAAATTGGAGCAATGCACTTCCCTTTTTAAATCACATTTACAGCAGTGAAGCATATAAGTTTATAAAAGGCCAGGATTCAAGCAGTTGTGAATTGAGATGGTTTATCAATGAATGGAGGCTCTTGGGCATCTGGGGGACTTGCGTACCATTATATTTACACTGGCTCAGTGGTTTAATACCAGTGAAAGGTCACAGAGGAAGTAGGGAATGTTTTGGCCCTCCTGGTGCCGGTAGAAATACAAGAAGTGGTTTCGCTGCTAGATTTAATTAGAGGCCTCTAGCAACAGAGGGAGCGATCCTGTGTTACAGCAAGAGAGAGGTCGGATTCAAAATCTGTGAAGCTCGTCTGCGCCTCAAGACACGGCCGCTTCGATAGAGAGTCCGACGCTGAGCAGGTTTTTATTCAAAAATGCTGTGCTGTATTTTTTTTTTTTTCTAACAATCCTTTAAGGATCCCAAAGCTCATAATTAATATTTTCTGCAATTTCCCAAGCTGGAACTGAGGACCAGATTTGGCTCATGTAATTTCACGTGAGTAATTTCTGAATTCGCATGCCCTGTAAAGCATGACTCGGTTGTGTGTGACATCCTCACTGCTGCTCCCACTGAATGAGAGAGAGAGAGAGAGAAAGTGTGTATATGCGTTTTCAGCGGCCTTGGTTCTGAAAATGTATTTCCCGTTTATTTTCTCCAGCTGCGTTGCAAAGAAATTCTTCAATGAGGAGTTTTAAGCCTTGAACCAAACTGACTAGCTTTTAGATTAATCACAGCATGCTGGCAAAGCAAAAAGAAAAAGAAACAAAAAGATGGATTTGAAAAGCATCAATATTACAAGTTTGTGTGTACCAGATTTAAAAAAAAAAAAAAAAAAATCCCCCTGCAGAAAACAAAACAAAAATCAGTCATATACTGAACAAAACTACTGTTTTGTGTAACATTTTAACATCTTAACACCACTACTAATACTATTTTTTTTTAAACATATAATTTATTTGTTATATATGAATATATGGTATATTAAAATAAATATACACTGATCAGGCATAACATTATGAGAGGTGAAGTGAATAACACTGATTATCTCTTCATCACAGCTCCTGTTAGTGGGTGGGATATATTAGGCAGCAAGTGAACATTTTGTCCTCAAAGTTGATGTGTTAGAAGCAGGAAAAATGGGCAAGCATAAGGATTTGAGAGAGTTTGACAAGGGCCAAATTGTGATGGCTAGACGACTGGGTCAGAGCATCTCCAAAACTGCAGCTCTTGTGGGGTGTTCCCGGTCTGCAGTGGTCAGGATCTATCAAAAGTGCTCCAAGGAAGGAACAGTGGAGAACCGGGTCATGGGCGGCCAAGGCTCATTGATGCACGTGGGGAGCGAAGGCTTGTCCGTGTGGTCTGATCAAACAGACAAGCTACTGGAGCTCAAATTGCTCAAGAAGTTAATGCTGGTTCTGATAGAAAGGTGTCAGAATACACAGTGCATCTCAGTTTGTTGTGTATGGGGCTGCATAGCCGCAGACCAGTCAGGGTGCACATGCTGACCCCTGTCCACCGCCGAAAGCACCAACAGTGGCACGTGAGCATCAGAACTGGACCACGGAGCAATGGAAGAAGGTGGCCTGGTCTGATGAATCACGTTTTCTTTTACATCACGTGGATGGCCGGGTGCGTGGCTTACCTGGGGAACACATGGCACCAGGATGCACTATGGCAGTGGTCGGTAGCCAAAATTGGCCCGCCAGCAATAATATCTGGCCCGCGCCCGCAGCCAGATTATTTTGATAGCAGCTGGTTCTGAAATAGATCTGTCATGATAGTGTAACGGAAAGCCAGTTAGTGAGAGCTGTGCAGGTAAGACACAATCTAGTGACTGACACTAGAGGTCACAGCCTTTAGCCTCATTGTTAGAGCGTCCGACTCTCATGTGGAAAGACCGGAGTTCAAGCACCGCTTGGACAAACAACAGTAACTCACAATCAATGTGTATTTAGTGATTTTGCCTTCAAAAAAATATGAGAAAGTTTTTGCGGCAATGTTTTAGGATGAATTGAGAGCTTTTAACTTGAAAAGTTCTGAAAGACATTCAAAAGAGTGGAATGGATCGCTAGACACGCCTCTAAAATAGCCGTCATGAAATGTGTGGTATGAAAAACAGTGAACCACTGAAACGTTTGCTTATAACGCGGGGCCTCGGCACCAACACGTGAACAAAAACAAATCAAATTCAGCTTCCTTTTTATCAAAAATATTGACAAGACTACCAGCAAAAAAAGGTGCCATGCTTCATCTCATGGTGCCGTTTGCATTCACAAAACCATGTAGGATGAACGCATAACGTTAGTTGACTGCGGTCTGCGTTGCAAGTTGGTGAATGAAGATACTTAGGTTACGTGTCACTACTGCTTTATTAATTTATCCGTTTTTTTAACAGAGTAACAGCTCACTACCAGTTACAAAAGACACTGTAACAGTATCTCACCGGCAATTCTAGTTGCATTTTTCATCAATTAATTTCTTAAATTATCCCTTGACTATGTTCTGGCCCACCATCTAGTGGCGAATTTTTTTTTTGGTCCGACCCCTGCACTATGGGAAGAAGGCAAGCCGACGGAGGCAGTGTGATGCTTTGGGCAATGTTGTGCTGGGAAACCTTGGGTCCTGCCATCATTGTGGATGTTATTTTGACACGTACCACCTACCTAAGCATTGTTGCAGGAAACGGTATTCTTTCATGGAAACGGTATTCCCTGGTGGCTGTGGCTCTTTCAGCAGGATAATGCGCCCTGACACAAAGCAAAAATGGTTCAGGAATGGTTTGAGGAGCACAACAACGAGTTTGAGGTGTTGACTTGGCCTCCAAATTCCCCAGATCTCAATCCAGTCGAGCATCTGTGGGATGTGCTGAACAAACAAGTCCGATCCATGGAGGCCCCGCCTCACAACTTACAGGACTTAAAGGATCTGCTACTAACATCTTGGTGCCAGATACCACAGCACACCTTCAGGGGTCTAGTGGAGTCCATGCCTCGACGGGTCAGGGCTGTTTTGGCAACACCATATTAGGAAGGTGGTCATAATGTTATGCCTGATCGGTATATATTTCCAGTTATTAAATGAATGTAAATTCTACACTGTAAATCTATATATTAAAATATAAATAAAATGTGTGTATATTTTATATTGACATTAAGTATATAAATTAATGTTAATAGAAAATGAATAAAAAAAAACAAAAAAAAAACGTAATAGTTAATTAGTGTAATTTCAATAACTGCTATGTTTTAATTCGCTATGTTGTGAATTTAACGTGTAAAATTGGAACATCGCATAAAGTGATAACATTGCGAATAAAGCAGCGCTTTATGTGTGTTCAAGAGAACAAAATCGCCACTTTCTGGGAAATTGGCGCAAAAAATCTGTAATAAAAATGCTCACCTCCCTTTTATCTTTTTGTTTTTGAACCACTGATTTTGTTTCCAAAGCTTCAGTAACGACACTTGCGTCTTATCTGCCGTGAATGTACTGCAAATGCTCTAACAAACGCTGAAGGCGAGCAGAAATGAGATTTACAGCTCTCTTACAGTGCGTCAGTCACGCTCGCCAGGAAAATGAGAGAAACACACAAACGCACATTTTTATCAAATCATACGTCATTAATAGCGGTTCACTTCCGTGATTTAGTACGATTTCGTTCATATCAGCAGCGAACCGTACCGGAGTTCACATGAACCGTACCCCAGACCACCCTTTCTAAGCGGACTCGGGTACGGTTCGCGGGTGCGTTCACATCATCCAAACAAACCGAACTCTGACGTCAAACGAAACCGGGTGCCAGTGTGAAAGCACCCTCAGAGCGGCAGATGAAACGCAATAAACACTGTCATGCTCTCTTGCGTTCGGATGCTGGTGTTTGGGAACGCAATCGTGTGAGACGCTTCTGCAAGGGATTTAAACCAAATCCTTCTGATGACCAACATTTGAGATGCTGTGATGCGATTGGTCCGCTGGGTAGTCCAATTATCCAATCACGTCCTCTGTTGAGGCAAAGTCATGTGAGGTTTTTGTTGTATTTATTTAGTAAATGCGCATAAACTGTTTTGGAAACACAAGTCTTCTTATCGGATAAAAATGTATCCGCCTCAATTGAGTGCAGACATGTTTTATCTTGCCGTGTCCATTCAGCAATAACCCAAAATGCACATAAAATAGGTGGATGGAAACACAGCTATTGAGAGAACCAGCTCATAAGAGTTATTTGTTTGTGAATCATTCTACACAGTTTGTTTTTGTGTGCAGCCAGAGGAGAAAACGCAATTATTTCAATTATCTGTTCTTTCTCAGTACCAGACTCTGTACATGATCATATTCATTGCAAGGACAATATACTTTCTTTTGTTATTGCACTGTAGATTATGCTGCTGAATGCAGTTCACTTAATGTCTTTTATGAGGAAATTAATGAAGTATTCCTCTCAATATTTGACGATGATGTAATCAAAACAGTCTGGGGTTTTTGGGTCATTTCTTATGTAACTTTTTGAATAAATCTGGCTGGCTGTGGAGTTTGCTGCACATGCATATAGCCTGATATTGTTTTCCCTTTACCAGAAGGGACAGAGCATGGGAACTTCTGATTCGCTCCCCCATGTTAATTGATAATTAGCTGATTAGTGTATATAAGCGCTCTGGCTTGTATTTTGAGGAGGTACTCTCTGTGGGTTTCTCCCAGGGGTGGCTCTTGACCGGGATGTAACATTCTTTCTCATTTGTTTCTTATGCTGTTCTTATCATGTAGCTTAAAGATTTTGTTATAGTTATTTTGTTTATTTCTGTGTTATTTCTCCTTTATTATCCCTAAACGTATGTTTATTATTATTCATTAATTATTGTTGTCTGATCCCTCTTTTATGTTGCGGCTTGAAATGAGCTAAATTGGGGGCTCGTCCGGGATCGCTACATGTATTTTTTTTTAAACATCCTAAGCTCTAGGATAATTTTTGGGGATTTCCACCTGGATTTGCCCTACCCAAATTGAAAAGCTTCCCATACACACACACAGTGGTCTAAATACACAATTTCGGTGTCATTTTACAGGAAACCCTTTGAAGTTACATAAAACATGTAATATGTAATATGTAACAATGCAATATCCCAGTGTCACAAAATAATTTTTTCCATTGTTTGCTGACAACAACCAAAACTGTCTGCAGGGTGCTAGAACACACAGGGCCTGAGATATACACATATATATTCAAAATATATATTTATAACCAATAAGCGCCTATTTTGTTTGTTTGTTTTTTTATATTTTATATAAACTATGCGAGTCAGTTGAAGCCTACTATAATATTGAAGGTAAAAATTAACTAATTTGTATACAAATACTTAAATTACACTCAATGATGTTTTTTTATTATAATAAAGTTATAATATTAATTACATAATCGTATTTCTACTCCAAATCGTTTTTTTGAAATATAAACATTTAAACGGTGGCTGTCATAAAAACTTACATGCATTAAATATTGAAGAACATTAAACAAGAGATTATAATGAATATGCAATATGATGCATGTATTTAGCAAAATGCTCCTCTCTAGAGTTAATATTTCTAGCTGACTAATGTATTTATGGACACTGAATATGGTTTTTCTGAGGTAAATGTGACATTGTTTACAAGCTGTTTTACTGACGTCTTTCCGCGGTTGAAACACTGATTGAGCGATTCCATGACATGATACGGATTTCGATAAGTTGTACTCTATCTTTTAACACACTTTCAGATGCTCATTCATGTTTATTTCGCCCTGTAACTGGTATTAAGGCGGAAGAGAATATCAGTTCATGTGCCGCTTCTCTTGAGCTAAGCACAGCTCAGAGCGATTTCGTAATAAAATGCACGTAATTTAAAATCGGAGACTTTTTCATATCAGTAGTAACTAAGCACAAAGATTATTGCGATTTATTGGATGGGAAGAGCGCTACAATGTTCCTTTCATTCATCGACTGAAACCAGGACGACTAATCGATTCTTGGGATTTAAGAATCGATATCGGTTCGTAAAAATGAAAATCGATTAAAATCGAGAAATCGTCATTTTTTTACCCAGCCCTAGTAATAACCTTGCTGTCTTTAAGGGGGTTCAGAAACCTCTCTGATTTCATCAAAAATATCTTAATTTGTGTTCTGAAGATGAATGGTCTTACGGGTTTGGAACGACATGACGGTGAGAAATTAATGACAGGATTTTCATTTTTGGGTGAACTAACAAATGCTTTGACGAAATGACGAAGATGCTTTAAGCTCTGAAACGTGCAGGATGTTTTAATGGTACAAAGACCTCTCATATGTCAAAAGATCCAGGCAAACCTGGTCATTGTTGCGGAATAAACCTGGACAGGTGATCAGGATCATCCTTAAGGGTTTTTATTTAGTTGACTGCACTAGAAAAAATGATTAATTTAAATGACTAAAGGCTAAAAACAATGCTAACATGTTAAAGGTTCAAAACAGATTTATGTTATGCTATTTACCATTTTAAAATGCAAGTATTTCGTAAATGACAACAGTTTTAAACTGTTTTTTTTATTTTATTGTATTACTCTGGCCACCACAGCTGCCATTTTTCTGTAAAAACAGGATTTTTTTTTACAGGCTGATTGCACATTATTCTGCCTTTACCTAAATAAATAAACAATGGACATTAGCTGGAATTATTTGATTATGAGTGGAAAAAGCACACAATGAAAGACACTAGCACTGGTTGTCAGTGAAAATGGTGAAATACAGTTTAGTGGTCATTACACAGAAATATTTGAGCGCAGAATGCAGCAGTTGACCAAGCGAACGTCTAATAATGTCGTTTAACACCCTCTGCTCTCTCGTGAAAGGTTTATACGTTATCGTTAAATCTATAAATCTTTCTGTGGAGGTTTTGAATGCCATTTTTCCATTTGCGCCCCTCTCGTCGAGCTCTTCAGAGAGTGTATCGGCGGATGAGAGTGTGTATTGGAGAGGAGCAGGTTGGTGGATGAGGGTGTTTAATGGGGCAGAAAGATGCGCATCTGTACTCTCCCTGAGCTCATTAACACTCATCGGCAGGAGCATTTGCCTTTCGCTGTTGGAGTCGCAGCGAGATGTCAGAGAGGGGACGTACGAGTGACTGATTTTATGTACTTGCGCGCTGAATAATGGTGCTAATACTTCTGGCTGTGTTTGAAAGAGAAAACGCCTTAAGCTCTGGCAGTATAAACCCTACGCGCAGATGAACAAACGCCGCCCGCGTCCATACCTGACAACAAACACACCTTATATTCTGGCCAAACCGGAGACGTTCCTGCTTCAGGCTGAGGATTAACATGTTGAAATTAGAGAATGTGCTGTTGGTTCATGGAAACCCGATTCCTTTCTCCGCCTAATTTTGTGTTTTGTCTTATTGGTGGAAAATTAAAGATGCAAAATTGACATAGACAATTAAATTAAACAAGTCAGTAGTTGTCTGCAAACAATTTGAGCAAACGCAATCTAACTAATCGGCTTGAAATGCTTTACAATGAGATCTCATCTGTGTTATTTTGGTATTATTTATAGTATTTATTAATGTTTTATATTTTCAGTTTTCACTTTTAGTCATTTTGTTATGTGCTTTAGTTCAGTTTTAGTCATTTTAGTACTAAAATTAAACTTATTTATTTCAGTTAGTTGCCAATTTTCCTTTAAATTTAAGTTTGCGTCTAATATTTATATTTAATTATATTCCAGCTTCAGTGCAATTACAGAAAGCGAAATTGTTAATAGTTTTTGTTTTAGTTAACAATAACAACCGCACATATGTGACCCTGGACCACCAAACCGCTCATAAGTCTCAAGGGTATATTTGTGGCAAAAGGGTCAAAATTATCAATTTTTCTTTTATGCCAAAAATCATTAGGATATTAAGTAAAAATCATGTTCCATGAAGATATTTCCTACCGTAAATATATAAAAAAATTATTAGTAGTAGTAATATGCATTGCTAAGGACTTTATTTGGACAATTTTAAAGGGGATTTTCTCAATATTTCGATTTTTTTTGCACCCTCAGATTCCAGATTTTCAAATATTGTCCTATCCTAACAAACAATACATCAATGGAAAGTTTATTTATTCAAAAAATTGACCCTTATGACTGGTTTTGTGGTCCAGGGTCACACATTAGAATGATTTCTGAAGGATCATGTGACACTGAAGACTGGAGTAATGATGCTGAAAATTCAGCTTTGATCACAGGAATAAATTACACTTTACTATATATTCACATGTAATAATATTTCACAATAGTACAGTTTTTACTGTATTTTTAATCCAAAGACATTAGTTTATATATGCATGTATCTTAAACACACACTCTTCTCACCCCGTACACCAGCTCCCCAACCATGCCGTTCCAGATCTTCGTCTCTGGATCCCGGGCTCCGTACTTCCCGTCCGGAACGATGGAGATCTTGTACTTGATGCCAATGTGCTTGGCGATCTCAGACGCCAGATCCACGCAGTAGCCTTCGAACTGGTCGTTACCTTCATACATCTCCCAGTTCTTCTTCAACATCACGTACGGTCCTTCCTAAACACACACGGCACGCATACACACACACACACACACACACACACACACACATACACAGAGAGGTGGGTAGGGATGGTCAAGCTGACCTCAGAATTAAACTGTATTATTAATTACACTTTTAAAAATGAAGGTTCTTTGGAACCTCGGAACTTTAGAACACCAACTTCTTTTTTTAAGAGCCTTTTTTGGCTTTATAGGGTTCTTGAGAGATTAACAAGCCCTTGATCAGTGTTCTAGATTATTTAAAACACTAAAGTGTTAGATAATAAAAAGCCATTTATTATTTAACTTCGTAACTTCATTAATACTCATAAGCATAACATGAGTTTGTTGGGATATACATTATCTGACTGCATACATGAATGTGTGTTCCCTAAACGTAGTACACTTACTAGTACTCTTGTGTAGAACACTCATTTATGGGCCATAAATGACCAACAAGATTACCGCTATAAATCAAAACATTTATTTGAACGACACATTTATACAACTGCCTGTGAGAATTATGAGGACATAATGCAAAACATTGATTTACATTAAAACCATTACAGTGCAAACATTTAGTCACTATAATCATTGATAATCAAATGATATAATTACATTAAACAAGTTCTTATACTGAAAATAAAATAAAGAGATCATATCTATCATTCTAAACAGTAAAGCAGGAACCATTTAGACAGACAAACAACACTAAATGTCAAAGTACATTCATTTGATAGTCAATTATTGTACATTGATTATATATTCTTTTACATGTTCATTTCTTCCACTTTGACTCTGATATGGAAACTCATTCCTCTGGATATGAAGGCACATGAGAGCAGAATGTAAACGTGACGTTTAGGAATATTCCAAGTTATTTTAGTTTATGGATCGCATTTGTGGTGTGGATTTACTGTCGGAAATAATTCTTGTCCCTTATTGTGTATAATTAACGAAAAGTGAGTATAGTTATAATTTATTTAAAACAAATTATTAATTTATATACTTACTAGTAAATATAAATTAATTTATTTAAACAAAAAATTTGTGTTTGGAGTAAATACTCTGATATATTTTTAAATAAATGTATTTACTAGTAAATATAAAAACATTATTTTACTGAACAAGAAGATTTATTTTTTAATTTATTATGAATGTAAATATTTACTAAATTAATAATTTATTTAAAATTAATTTTAAATATTTGCTGAACAAATAGTGTATTCGGAGTAAATATACTTATATATATTGTGTGTGTGTGTGTATATATATATATACACTCACCTAAAGGATTATTAGGAACACCTGTTCAATTTCTCATTAATGCAATTATCTAATCAACCAATCACATGGCAGTTGCTTCAATGCATTTAGGGGTGTGGTCCTGGTCAAGACAATCTCCTGAACTCCAAACTGAATGTCAGAATGGGAAAGAAAGGTGATTTAAGCAATTTTGAGCGTGGCATGGTTGTTGGTGCCAGACGGGCCGGTCTGAGTATTTCACAATCTGCTCAGTTACTGGGATTTTCACGCACAACCATTTCTAGAGTTTACAAAGAATGGTGTGAAAAGGGAAAAACATCCAGTATGCGGCAGTCCTGTGGGCGAAAATGGCTTGTTGACGCTAGAGGTCAGAGGAGAATGGGCCAACTGATTCAAGCTGATAAAAGAGCAACTTTGACTGAAATAACCACTCGGTACAACCGAGGTATGCAGCAAAGCATTTGTGAAGCCACAACACGCACAACCTTGAGGCGGATGGGCTACAACAGCAGAAGACCCCACCGGGTACCACTCATCTCCACTACAAATAGGAAAAAGAGGCTACAATTTGCACGAGCTCACCAAAATTGGACAGTTGAAGACTGGAAAAATGTTGCCTGGTCTGATGAGTCTCGATTTCTGTTGAGACATTCAGATGGTAGAGTCAGAATTTGGCGTAAACAGAATGAGAACATGGATCCATCATGCCTTGTTACCACTGTGCAGGCTGGTGGTGGTGGTGTAATGGTGTGGGGGATGTTTTCTTGGCACACTTTAGGCCCCTTAGTGCCAATTGGGCATCGTTTAAATGCCACGGCCTACCTGAGCATTGTTTCTGACCATGTCCATCCCTTTATGACCACCATGTACCCATCCTCTGATGGCTACTTCCAGCAGGATAATGCACCATGTCACAAAGCTCGAATCATTTCAAATTGGTTTCTTGAACATGACAATGAGTTCACTGTACTAAAATGGCCCCCACAGTCACCAGATCTCAACCCAATAGAGCATCTTTGGGATGTGGTGGAACGGGAGCTTCGTGCCCTGGATGTGCATCCCACAAATCTCCATCAACTGCAAGATGCTATCCTATCAATATGGGCCAACATTTCTAAAGAATGCTTTCAGCACCTTGTTGAATCAATGCCACGTAGAATTAAGGCCGTTCTGAAGGCGAAAGGGGGTCAAACACAGTATTAGTATGGTGTTCCTAATAAACCTTTAGGTGAGTGTGTGTGTATGTGTGTATATATATATATATATATATATATATATATATATATATATATATATATATATATATATATATATATATATATATATATATATACACTCACCTAAAGGATTATTAGGAACACCATACTAATACTGTGTTTGACCCCCTTTCGCCTTCAGAACGGCCTTAATTCTACGTGGCATTGATTCAACAAGGTGCTGAAAGCATTCTTTAGAAATGTTGGCCCATATTGATAGGATAGCATCTTGCAGTTGATGGAGATTTGTGGATTGCACATCCAGGGCACGAAGCTCCCGTTCCACCACATCCCAAAGATGCTCTATTGGGTTGAGATCTGGTGACTGTGGGGGCCATTTTAGTACAGTGAACTCATTGTCATGTTCAAGAAACCAATTTGAAATGATTCGAGCTTTGTGACATGGTGCATTATCCTGCTGGAAGTAGCCATCAGAGGATGGGTACATGGTGGTCATAAAGGGATGGACATGGTCAGAAACAATGCTCAGGTAGGCCGTGGCATTTAAACGATGCCCAATTGGCACTAAGGGGCCTAAAGTGTGCCAAGAAAACATCCCCCACACCATTACACCACCACCACCAGCCTGCACAGTGGTAACAAGGCATGATGGATCCATGTTCTCATTCTGTTTACGCCAAATTCTGACTCTACCATCTGAATGTCTCAATAGAAATCGAGACTCATCAGACCAGGCAACATTTTTCCAGTCTTCAACTGTCCAATTTTGGTGAGCTTGTGCAAATTGTAGCCTCTTTTTCCTATTTGTAGTGGAGATGAGTGGTACCCGGTGGGGTCTTCTGCTGTTGTAGCCCATCCGCCTCAAGGTTGTGCGAGTTGTGGCTTCACAAATGCTTTGCTGCATACCTCGGTTGTAACGAGTGGTTATTTCAGTCAAAGTTGCTCTTCTATCAGCTTGAATCAGTCGGCCCATTCTCCTCTGACCTCTAGCATCAACAAGGCATTTTCGCCCACAGGACTGCCACATACTGGATGTTTTTCCCTTTTCACACCATTCTTTGTAAACTCTACAAATGGTTGTGCGTGAAAATCCCAGTAACTGAGCAGATTGTGAAATACTCAGACCAGCCCGTCTGGCACCAACAACCATGCCACGCTCAAAATTGCTTAAATCACCTTTCTTTTCCATTCTGACATTCAGTTTGGAGTTCAGGAGATTGTCTTGACCAGGACCACACCCCTAAATGCATTGAAGCAACTGCCGAGTGATTGGTTGATTAGATAATTGCATTAATGAGAAATTGAACAGGTGTTCCTAATAATCCTTTAGGTGAGTGTATATATATAAAAATATTTATATAAGTGTTAAGATCAAATATACTTGTAATTGAGTTATTATTGTAAATATTTACTAGTAAATTAAAAATTAAATATAAGTATATTTGCTGAACAGAAAGCGTATTTGGAGTAAATATACTTGTTTGATTTAGTTTTAAATCAATTATAAATCTACCTATGAATATATAAATAATTCACTACTGCACAAAAAGGCGGCTGCCATTTTGTTTTTAGACACGAGATCAACAGTGTCAGTAAAGAAGTGTGTTTCTGGTTGAGAGGGAAAGATCACCTTGTTCAGCTTCACAGATAACCCAGCGTTAAGGGAAAAGTGGAAGCAGTTTGTGTTTCCGGAGTTGTGCAAGTGTGTGTGTTTGTTCCCGGTCATGAGTGGAAACCGCAGGCGGTCAGTGAAACTGCATCAAATGTGTGTGTTTTGTTGGCAATCGGCGTGTAAGTGCATATAATGAACAACACCAACATATAGTGAATCGAGAGTTATCCAGGGAGGGATAATGCCATGATGTAATGTGTGTGTGTGTGTGACTCTTTAGCTCCACCCACTGCACTCTGAGCTCAGCTGTTTTTAGACAGAATCGGTACAGCGTATCCGTCTTTTATAAATATGATCAAACTAAAGACAGGAGATGCAATACTACTCTATAGGTACTCAAGATTAACATGAGACTGGCAGAAACTGTGTGTGTTATGACTCTTTAATCTCACCGATGCTGTTCATAGATATAGTGACTTATGTAGTGCTTTACAGCAACTTTTATATCATGCATATAGATATTAAACATCTCTCTTTATGTTCCACAGAAGAAAGAAACTCATACGGTTTGGAACGACATGACAGTGAGTAAAGGATTATTGCGTTTTCATTTTGAAATGAGTGATTGCTACTTTAAGTTGGAATATTCCTTTAATGGGTTGGTTGAGCTTTGAGCAGGGATATTAACTGAATTATGACTGAATCATTTCACTAAAACAGTCTCTCCACTTCCCATCCAGGTGAAAGGACATTAAAGTAAGAAGAGAGAGTGTGTGTGTGTGTGTGTGTGGCTGGAACGGCCCATTCTCATGATCTCACAGGCTTCAGTCTAGATAAATAGGCTGCTGTCTGCAGGCGTGGAGTTAATGAACGTTACATAGAAGGAACACGCATCACATCCCCTCAGCCTGGAGTTACACTAATTACAGCTATCAGTTACTCAGCTATCTCTCTCTCTCTCTCCCTCTCTCTCTGTGCCTGAAGCCCACGTCGCACCCATCAAACCATAAACACAAACACACATCCGCTGCCTATCACAAACACATCTGGATGTGTCGCTTGTGCATCGTGACATGCTTCTCTGCATCTGTCACACTTACGCCTGATCGATTCCAGAACTCTCATCGGATTAATTAACGTGTCTATTTATAGTGAGAATCGCCCCGTTTGTTTGTGCTCACATTGTGTAATTACATAGTTCTTGTTTGAAATGGCATTCACAAACAAATGTTTTGTTTATTTTGAATTAATGTGGCGGTGTAAAAGTGTGCGTTTCGTATCAGATTGGCGTCGGAGCTCGGTGCGAGTTTGCAGTGGATTGTGGGAGATCTGAAACCCCCAGCGGCAAACACTGTTGAGACGGAGGAATGTGGAGGCTGAAGGTCGAGCTCATCTCCATGTTTCCCAATGGTGAGTCTTATTTTTCAAATCTATCATTATTTGCTATTATTGCCATAACCTTTTTTAAATAAAGGTTAACCGGAATTAAATTGGCAAGATGATAGAAAGGTTGCATTAACTGCAACAGTAGCCTAACACAGACTCACAGACTTTTTTTGTCAGCCAAACCTCTTCGACCTAAAATATTTATGTATATAACTATGTATATTATATATAATTCCCCATAAGATAATGGGCCCTATTTTAACGATCTAAGCACATGGTCTGAAGCTCGTGGCACAGGTGCTCTTAGGGCGTGTGCGAATCCACTTTTGCTAGGTCGGCACCCCAGGCGCATGGTCCAAAAGGGTTGTCCCTAGTCTCTTAATGAGTCATGGGTGTGTTGTGGGCGTAACGTGCAATTAACCAATCAGAGTCTCATCTCTCTTTCCCTTTAAAAGCCAGTTGCGCTTGCGCCATGAGGGATTCACTATTTACATGGCAGAATATAGACACGTCAACCTGACGAGTCAGTTTAAATACATGTGTGTATTGTCACGATTGGTTAAATAATTTTCATTTGTCATTACTGCAAATAGGTCATTCTGACACATGCAATGACTATCCAATATTACAGACACTTTTATATTATGCATATAGATATTAAACATCTCTCTTTATGTTCCACAGAAGAAAGAAACTCATACGGTTTGGAACGACATGACGGTGAGTTGATTGACAGGGTATCAATTTTACTTTAGAATTGAGTTGTTCATCAACTCACAAACACCAGTTTGTGAAACCCTGGCCTATAAGACTATGACTATATTTAGCTATTTGGCTATTGGTAATATTAACCAGTACAAGAGGTTGGAAAAGTTATCATAGTTTGATGAAGGGATATTGAAGTAAACAAGGGAATTTTGATTCCGTGTTTACATTTTCAGCAGTTTAATACATCAGTGCAACAGCACAGAAAATCTGAATCAAGCTGTTTAATCTCAAAGAGCAACTAAAGAGCTTTTTAGTTTTCTGCAATTAAATCAGATAATCAACACACACACACACACACACACTTCAGCAGCCACTATTTGTGTAACCAAGGATGAGATCCACACCAGAAGCGAGAGAGAGAGAGAGAGAGAGAGAGAGAGTGAGAGAGAGAGAGAGAGAGAGAGAGAGATCAGGCCTTATATTCTTTGTAAAAGCTGTGACTTAGCGTAAAAACTATTTCAGAATAGTCACGTGACACTGTACACTAGTTGCTTCCTGTAGGGTATATTTGGAAATGAGATTCTACAAAGTGTGTCACAAACGTTTTACTAATGTGCTTGAGAAGTTTTGGATGGAATTCTGAATCCAACAGGATTCAGGCATTAAATTGGACATTATGGCTGCATTTACATTGCATGGTTCAAATGACCCAATTCCAATTGTTTTTTCCTCCCATGTGGCACAGATCGGATATGACCCACGAACGTGCAAGCAGGAAAAAAGCACATGAATTCTGATATTCTCAGATCGGTTTCAGGCCTCATTCATATGTGGGAATAAATCTGATATGAATTGGATCAAGCGTGCCGCACACGTCCTGAAAAGTGAAGCCAAAGCAGGATTTTCAGGAGGAGATTGGAGCTTTAACTTTAATTAAAGCTCCAATAACCGGATTGTGGGCGGGGTTTTGATATCGCGGCTCTACTTCCTGCTCTCCACTGCGCAGACTCAGGTCCCGAGGTCACTACTACACAGACTCAGGTCACGAGGTCGCTACTGCGCAGACTCAGGTCACGAGGTCGCTACTGCGCAGACTCAGGTCCCGAGGTCGCTACTGCGCAGACTCAGGTCCCGAGGTCGCTACTGCGCAGACTCAGGTCCCGAGGTCGCTACTGCGCAGATTCAGGTCCCGAGGTCGCTACTACGCAGACTCAGGTCCCGAGGTCCCTACTGCGCAGACTCAGGTCACGAGGTCGCTACTGCGCAGACTCAGGTCCCGAGGTCGCTACTGCGCAGACTCAGGTCCCGAGGTCGCTACTGCGCAGATTCAGGTCCCGAGGTCGCTACTGCGCAGACTCAGATCCCGAGGTCGCTACTGCGCAGACTCAGATTCCGAGGTCGCTACTGCGCAGACTCAGGTCCCGAGGTCGCTACTGCGCAGACTCAGATCCCGAGGTCGCTACTGCGCAGACTCAGGTCACAAGGTCACTACTGCGCAGACTCAGGTCACAAGGTCGCTACTGCGCAGACTCAGGTCCCGAGGTCGCTACTACACAGACTCAGATCCCGAGGTCGCTACTGCGCAGACTCAGGTCCCGAGGTCGCTACTGCGCAGACTCAGGTCCCGAGGTCGCTACTGCGCAGACTCAGGTCCCGAGGTCGCTACTGCGCAGACTCAGGTCCCGAGGTCGCTACTGCGCAGACTCAGGTCCCAAATCAGCGCAAGATGTCAGTGCCATATTCGGACATTGGCAGCTTCACTTTTCTCCAATAGAAGATAGTGAAGGGGCGTCGTCCATCTTTTTTACAGTCTATGGAATTGGATACGTGCATGTGCGTCTGCCATGCAAGTGGACAGATCGGATATTGCTGAGTCGTAGGTCATTGAAAAGCGAGCGGTGGGGAATGACATTAACTCCGCGATTACATGACTCTTTTTTTTAATGCCGCAATGGAACCAATGTTTTGATGATCTTTAAAGATGGTGTGGAAAGCAAAAGCTTGTTTTATCATTTCATCTGCGTGCATTGCAAAACACACCATTTTTGCTTTCTTTTCAGCCTAAGCTTTTCCGGGTCAGTATGTCTACCTTGGGTTGTTTCGCCAAGTGTATAGTGTAAATGTATAGTGTAAATGCAGATATCAGATATGGGTCACTTTTAAGATGTCAGCTGGTCATCAAAAAAAATATATAGTTTATAGGATATAGGATATAGTCAACAAATCGTAATTTGGCATCAAGACCTGCAGTGTAAATGCGGCCTAAAATGAGTCTCAATTCTATTTTTAATGATCCTGATGAATATACATACAGACTAACATGCTTGCATTTCAAAGTTTCAGGGATTTTTTGTTAGGGCATCATATCATTGTGACATGAATTCAGGAAAAGAGACTGTTTGCTCCAGGGTTATCATTAACTACAACTAAAACCATTTTTTTTTAAATTGTTGAAAAAAAAAAAAAGTAAAAAAAAAATATATATATAAAAAAACGTATTTTATTTCAGCTAGTTCTCATTTTCTTTTCTTTTAACGCAAAGTACTAAAATAATAAAAATAAACTAAATAAAAATTATAAGCACAACATATAAATAAGAAAACATATATTAAAGTGAACTAAAATGAGAACGGAAAATAAATTAAAATATTAACAAAAACAATAATAGAATATCAATGATACTAAAATAAGCACACTGTGATGATCATCCTCCAATCCCCATAAACACGGAAAACACCATCTCGGAAACACAATCCTCTGACGTTTTTCAGGACATTTAAAGGCAACATAAAATCCATAATGTGCCACAATGCTCCAACTTCCATCATTTCAGAGTGAATGATAAGGGTTTGATTGAATCGTTTGCTATATTATTGGTTAATATAATTTTTTTCCCACCCATGTGACCATGGCTATGTCAGCAGAAAAGTCTTCAAAGTTATTACATTTTGATGAAAGATTTAAAAAAAACTTTTTTTATATGTTGTGTATATATATATATATATATATATATATATATATATATATATATATATATATATATATATATATATATATATAAAAAAACATTTTGTTTTTAGCATGTTCCTGGTTTTATATATATTTAACTGCTATATTATTAAATATATTATAAGTAAAATTGAATATTATTTGGGAAATAATGATTGGTAGGGCTTGATTTTATTCATCTGGATGTTATTGGATCATTGCTATGAGGGATGCATGATATATCGGCCACCATATCGATATCGGCCAATATATGTTTGTCTTTAAATAAATGTGTCCGATATATTTCAAAGTCGATAAACAATGTATTATTTCCTTCAGCTGAGACACTTCAGATGTTCGTCATGATGGTTTTAAATTGCTTGAAATATGATTGAAATCACTTCAAAGAGGAAAATAAGGTAAAGTGCAAAATGTGCAGCGCAAGTCTGTCATATAGAGAACATCATAATTGTGTGCTTTTAATGCTGAGACTTTTGTTTTTGTAATCAGGCTCTCAAAAATGACATTAAAATTTGGATTTAGATTTATCGGCCAATATATCGGCTTTCAAATATAAAGAATTATCGGCCAAAATGTTCATATCTGTGCATCCCTAATTGCTATTATTGGTTTGTATCAATGCCCATGTGACCTTGTTTATGTTCGCATGTGGTTGCATAGGTGGAGAGAGTTATTACATTTAAAGATTATAAAAACAGACGTTTTTTAGAAGTATAGTATCATGCACAATGAGAGCAGAGACATTTGTTAAGAAAGTAACTTGGGTCAGTTTGATTTTATGATGCCTTTAAATGCCAACTGGGTAATTCATAAAGCAAGGGCAAGCAGTCACAAAAAGACAAAATGAAATACCCACAAAGCTGCTTTTTACACCCTTGGCATTGCACCTCAGGTACGTGGGATGAATGTTACTGAATGTTTAACGCTGCAGTCCCAGCTGAAGGAGTGTCTGAAAACAGCTGAATCATGCGAGAGACGGGTTACACTATCTCTGATGTCTCACGGCTGTCTCGTCCTCTTCTCTCTGCTCAGTGTCTGAACAGCGGATTCTTTAGCAGTGATGGAAACGATGACGATCCTGCAGAGGTAAAATTCTCCATCGCCTTAAAAAGCGCACGGCAGAAAAGAAAAGAGAGAGAAGGAGAAAGAGAGAGAGAGAGGAGGAGCCTGCTAAGGTATAATTTTCTATCGCTCTTTATCCCTATTTAAACCCTTACAGAATTTACCACAGTAACCATAGTTTCCGCCACATTGTTACTACAGTAAAACTGGGGCAGCCGGCTCTCAGCCATCACTGTCACCAGACATTCAAATCAAATCAACTACAAAAGCTTCACATATTGTTTGAAGGACATGCTTTATGTAATAAAATATTTTTTTATAAAAATACTGAATATACAAACTTTCAGAAAAAAGGCATAAAAGCAATAATACCAGTCATAAGGGTCAATTTTTTAAAATTGAGATTTATACATCATCCGAAAGTTGAATAAATAAGCTTTCCATTGATGTATGGTTTGTTACGATAGGGCAATACTGGAAAATCTGAGGGTGCAAAAAAATCGCCTTTAAAGTTGTCCAAATGAAGTCCTTAGCTAGGCATATTACTAATAATAATTACGGTAGGAAATTTACAAAATATCTTTATGGATAATTTCGACCCATATATGCATTTTTGGCTATTGCCACAAATATACCCGTGCGACTTATGACTGGTTTTGTGCTCCAGGGTCACATATTAAAAACAGTGTATGTAATTCTTTATCTTATGTTCTGTTCTTTTAATTCTAATGTTGAGAGTTTCATTAAAAACGGTGAATGTCCTGTGTGCACATTTTAATGTGGTTTTAAACCATTCAAGCCAAAGAAGACACAAAAGAGAACTCGATTCAGTACTCGAATACAGTACTTGGTGTCTTCTTGCGCTTGAACGGAGAAATGCACACAAAATTATGTCAAAATATCCTCTTAAACACAGTCGGTTATGTCTAAAGTGAACGTAAACCACAACAAAAAACGCATGTGTAACAGTGTAATGGATCCGTGCATTCGCTCTTAAAGTAACAGCAGCCTAATAAACCTGTGTGTTAGTGTTAATCAAAGAACAAAAGAAACAGAAAATCCCTCACTGCTCTTGACTGAATAACTTTAAGAACCTATATTTTATTTATAAAAAGAGTTCTTTTACATTTGATTGCAATTTCTTAAAGGTGCACTATGTAACTTTTCCGTCCGCTAGAGGTCGCCTATTCAAAACAAAGGCGTAGTTTGATGACGCCAGGTTTGAGCGCAGAATCTTGGGACATGTGGTCTTCACCTCACAGCCGGTGGAAAAGAATCCGGATAGGACTCATGTTCACGGACGCGATTATTAACGTTACTGTAGTATGAAGCAGAGCAGGACCGAGTGTTGTGGGAGCTGAGCGAGGCCGCTGGAGCGATTGTTAATAAGATGAACGCAACACACGCCTCGCGAGCGGCGGGACTTTTATTATGCCACAGTCGCCGGCACCATTTCCGCTTTCCCGGTCATGAGTATGAGGTAACACAGCTCTGTTTATCATATTAGATACATTTGAGTGTGTTGAAAATGATGTTCTGACGTTACTCTGTGCGCTCGCTCGGCGGCTGCTATGACACTTGTTGCACACTGCAGTGAGAGTAAAGCGCTTCTGCTGAATAAAGCCGGAAACCGAGGGTAACGCAGATATGACGCCATTGACCGGCGACTCCCTCACACGTCCCGGTTCCTTGGTTAAACGTATTTTCTCACGATTTACAAATAGTTGGAAACATTTGGGATATTGTAAGTACTCAACTGAACAAAATATATAACACTGGCCTAGTGGTTTTTGGATATTTTACTGAAAAATTTTACATAGTGCACCTTTAACTTTGTTCAGTTGTATTTTTTGTGCTATTGCTAATTTGCTTATTTGTTTTTATTGTATTAATGACTGTTTCCTTGTCTTTAATAATGTTTGAATTATGAGTTGGTTGTTCTTTAGGCTGATGATTTTTGTTCATAGTGTTCAGCTGCAACAGAATGCTTTGCAGAATAAGTATGTTTGACTTCTTCTGGAATTGAAACTGGGAATCGGTAAGCAGAAGTGGAATTGGAAATGCTAAATTTCAAACGATACCCAACCCTACTGAATAGTTGGGTTTTGTTCAGATGCATCTTTTCTAAAATATGAAATTTGTCTAATTTCAATTGCTAAAAGCTTCTAAATTTTTAGGGTTTTAATACTGGTGTCTTTCTCATCGATTTTCAGCTACGAGCTTCAAACTGTGGCTGTTGGAGAATCAGAGGTCAGACAGCGACTCAACTTCTTTGTTAATGCCCCTGACTTTAATGCAACTTTTAGCTAGTTTGAAATAACCTGAGCCTGTAAGTGGGCAGCTCTCCTGGTCTTGGCAGTGACCAGTGAGCTTCTGTGCGTGATATGGCATTCCTGTACTAGCTTTAAACAGTAGATTCAAGGCCATGGGTTACATAGCCAGAGAATGCATGAATGCAATGTAAGTTGCTTTGGGTAAAAGCGTCTACCAAATGCATTAATCTAAATGTAAATGTTCTCAGGCTAAAGAATTGACAGCGAATGCAGAGTCACATAGCGTATCTGAATATTCGTATGTACATTCATTCTATTATAATTGCTTGCATGGTGCTCCTGTACGTATTTCAGCAATCGGAGACAGAATGGGATGGAAATGTCACAGGCAGTCATTCAGTCTGTCATTTCATCCATTATTAATCGCTGAATGTGACAGACCTTCAACGGTTCAGCAAAAACAGTCGGGTAGGTGTGACACCGCTGACCAAAATCACCTCAATAACTATAGTGATTTGTTGGAAACTATGGTTACCGTGGTGCATTTTTAAGGGAAATTAAAACATCAGCCTAATACGCATATGTAAAGTTCTTTCTTCAGTGTAACCCCCTTGTTCCCTTATCTATGGCAGAACTGATGACTTTAACATGATAAATGACCTAGTGCACCATCAGCTCTCTCTCTCTCTCTTTCACTGGCTCGCTTTCTTTCCTTGTTCCTCTCACCAATACAGTCAGTAAGCAATGCAAGTTTTATACAAGCAAGTCTAACTGATGGAATATGTCCTGCTCCCTCTAGATGGCGCTATGTGTGTAAGACTGCAGATGTGGGTGGTTGTGAGTACATTACCATTATAGTCGTAACGATAACCGTCCTGTTCTCCATAGCGGATTCGTTGCCCATCGAGAGCTCATTCTGGACCAGAACCAATTTATCCAGGTCGTTCCAGTAACCGATCTGCAGATGATAGACGACGGGGTAATCAATCCAGTGTATGTGGGCTTCTGGGTGAAATTACGATGTGTATCTGTGTAAATGTTTGCTTGTGTGTGTCTAAATGCATGAAAGTGTGTTGTGTGTCTGACCTTGCGGGGGCCGTTACTCTTTAGCTCAAAGACGTCCATGGTGTAGTTGACTCTGCGTCCATAATGATCAAACTGGATATTCCCAGTGAGACCCTGGATTCTCACCTTTACACGCACACGCACACACACACACACACACACACACAAGGAAGTATTAGTAAGACAGAACAAGCATCACTTTTGGTAAGCATGGAACAAAAAGTATCATTTATAGCTACAGTTTATTTTGCTGAGTGAGTTAAAAGTTGTGTCAGAGTGATTAAACCGCTTTGATAGCTAGTTTATGCAACATCCTTTGCATATTGCAGTGTCAGAGCCCTCATGGAGTCCCACCAACCTCCACCTGTCATATAGACCCCACCCACTCTCACCTTTCAGGGAGTGTCCTGCCTACTCCCACCTGTCGCAGAGTCCCGCCCACACTTACCTGTCATTTACACCCCCGCCTACTCTCACTTTTCAAACAGTGTCCCACTCATTCCCACCTGTGGTATAGACCCGCCCACTCTTAACTATCATATAGACCCCGCCCACTCCCACTTTTCAAACAGTGTCCTGCCCACTCCCACCTGTCGTATAGTCCCGTCCACTCTTAACTGTCATATAGACCCCCACCTATTCATACTTTTCATACAGTGTCCTGCCCACTCCCACCTGTTGTATAGAGTCCCTCCCATTCTTACCTGTCATATAGACCCCTGCTCACTCTCACCTTTCAGTCAGTGTCTCGTTCACTTCCATCTGTTATAGACAGCACCTGTCCACTCATACCTGTCAGACAGCATCTTGCCCAGTCTCACCCGTTATGTTAAGTCCTTCCCACTCTCCCACCTGTTGTACAGACTCCTGTCCACACTGACATTTCCTGTCGTACAGAGTCCCACCCACTCTTACCTGTCGTACAGAGTCCCACCCACTCCTACCTGTCGTACAGAGTCCCACCCACTCCCACTTGTCGTACAGAGTCCCACCCACTCCCACCTGTCGTACAGAGTCCCACCCACTCCGACCTGTCGTACAGAGTCCCACCCACTCCGACCTGTCGTACAGAGTCCCACCCACTCCCACCTGTCGTACAGAGTCCCGCCCACTCCCACCTGTCGTACAGAGTCCCACCCACTCCCACTTGTCGTACAGAGTCCCACCCACTCCGACCTGTAGTACAGAGTCCCGCCCACTCCCGCCTGTCGTACAGAGTCCCGCCCACTCCCGCCTGTCATACAGAGTCCCGCCCACTCCCGCCTGTCATACAGAGTCCCGCCCACTCCCGCCTGTCGTACAGAGTCCCGCCCACTCCCGCCTGTCGTACAGAGTCCCGCCCACTCCCGCCTGTCGTACAGTCTCACCCACTCCCAACTGTCGTACAGAGTCCCACCCACTCCCACTTGTCGTACAGAGTCCCACCTACTCCGACCTGTCGTACAGGGTCCCACCCACTCCGGCCTGTCGTACAGAGTCCCGCCCACTCCAACCTGTCGTACAGAGTCCCGCCCACTCCGGCCTGACGTACAGAGTCCCGCCCAGACGTACAGAGTCCCGCCCACTCCCACCTGTCGTACAGAGTCCCGTCCACTTCCACCTGTCGTACAGAGTCCCACCCACTCCCACCTGTTGTACAGAGTCCCACCCACTCCCACCTGTCGTACAGAGTCCCACCCACTCTCACCTGGCTCACAGCATCCCATCATCTCTCACCTGTCTTGCACAATCCCACCCGCTCTCACCTGTTTCAGAGTTCGTTCCATGTCGATGCCCTGATTCCAAGGAGCAGCTGGGTTGGCCAGGCAGTCTCCAGCGTTGCCTCTGCGAGAGATGTCGATCTTCTGTCTGCGCAGATTTCGAAACGCCTCCGCCATCACTAGCACACCATCATACGTCAATGATGATGTGTACTAAAAGGTAAAAGGAATATTTTGTGTCAATTCACACTACATTACCCATGCTTCCTGTTTACAGTCACATATCAAATGTAATGCTGAGCCGTCATAGTGCCTAAAGTAGATGTAAATGCAACAAGAGGGCATTCTAGGTGAGAGCATTGATTATTGCCTCCGCCTGCTTGCTTGTAAGGCTGTGTGTGTAATGCAATGTGACATAAAACTGCAATGTAGCGACGCTGCTACTTGTTACTGGAAAAGCTATTTAGCTGTAAAGCAGTACAGATTGTTTCTACAGAGCAGTAAAGATTCAGAGAGATTGCTGGGGAAAGCAGTGCAGGGATCTCATCGCTTTTCTCTGTTTGAGGTTCCACCGGTGGTAAGAAAAAACGCTCAACCTCAACAATAATCAAAATGGATCTTCATCTCTTATTTCCATAAACAAATACAAAAGCATGAGTAAATCCGGCCCAATAAGACAGAACGAGCCTCAGCGGCTTGGTCTGCACTGACACGCGACATTATGAATGAATTTGATCAGCGGAAATGAAGATTTATGGTTGTGGCAGAGGATAATAACATCCAATTAACATCGAGGGAAAGACAGAAACAAACAACAATCATTAAAGGGGGAGTAAGCGAGTGAGATGCAGAAAATCAAGAGCGAGCAAGAGATGGAGGTAGTCAAGGCTCTTGCTTGTATAGTGTGCTCTAATGAACCCATAAAGATTGGTTTGATGTTCTCAGATAATTTACAGCAGGGACTGCAGGATGGAAGTGCTAATCAATGGGAGTAGAGAAGGATCTCCATGTTATCCAAGGAGGGAAAAAAAGCAACTTTTTTTTAGCTGAGGACAGCACGATGAGGTGAGGTTATGCAGCACAAAATCATCTTAATGAGTAGATTTGTATTGTTTTACAGTTAGGGAGAACTGTAATATTTTTGAGTGGTACCGCAAGAGCTTGACAGTGCGAGCATTTCACTCACATTTGGTCCTTGGATCACATTTTAGATAAGTACGTGTATATATATTCAAAGGGAATTCTTTTACTCACCCTTAAGTTGTTCTTTGTTCTGCTGGACGCAAAGGAAGATATTTGGAAGAATGTTTGTAACTAAGCAGATCTCGCCCCCCTTTGACTACCATAGTAGGGAAAAAAGGGGGGGGGGTTTGTGGGCGAGATCTGCTTGGTTACAAACATTCTTCCAAATATCTTTCTTTGCGTCCAGCACAACAAAGAAATGTATACATTTGTCTATTGGATAACTAAAATGGCTTCCCAGTCATCAAAACAATGTAAACATTGACTTCATTTCACACATTCCCCAACAGACGTGTTAAAATGTGGCTCCGGCTGCAGTCTGTCATGGCGTAATTGACTCAAATATTGCTGGGCAGCATCTCATTGGCTACAGCTTGAAGAAGAATGTGCCCTGTCACAGTCTGATTGGCTAAACATCTGTGACTGGAATTCTGCCACATGTGTCTGACAGTATTACAGCATCAGAATTGCGACCGGCTATTTGCTGCGCAAAGAATGACTGTTCTGTTCAAGTAGATGAGGTACTATTCTGCTAATGTATTCAGTAGTGTTTAGCACAAATCTTTGAGCATCTTTGCGCTGTTACCCAAGTCTATAAAAGCATGTGCGGGGCTCCAGACATTTGAGAGCAGTGGCGTCAGCAACTGATTTGGTGGTGCTGGAGGAAAACTGTATTTATTAAAAGTTATTTTAACCATAAATTCCTATTGTTTTACGTTGTTTTGTTAATAAGTGCAGTTATTAATAATATTTTTTTTAAATAATTGGACATTTAACAGTGAAGCACTGAACTTGAATTGATATGCAGATCAAATTAACTTTTATTAACAACAGTAATGTGCAAAAACCTCATTCTTATAGGAAAAGTTTAAATATTCTACTCTTATTAAATGTCCCATTGTTCTTCTATAGTCTCACACTGAACTGACCGTCAGCTTCAGTGATTATAAAAGGAGCGCTCTTTTCTTGTTTTCTGTGTAATTCAGTCACAATTTGAAGAAAAGTTTTTGTTATTCATGAGACTTGTGACTTACTACTTTTTTCCATATATTAAGGAGTGGAAAAGTCAATAAGTGCTCCTCTGCCGCCAACTACTGGTTATAGTGGTAAATTCATGTCTTTTTTTAGACATACCACTACATGACACTTTTTTTGAAAGTGCTTGATTGCCACAAAGTGGCCTACACCTTTAAACTTTTAGTTTTACAAATCATCACATTAAAATTGGATAATATTTAGAGCTTTTAAGTGCTGGAAAAGTGATTGAATTTCACTCTCAAAAGGTTGTACGAACCCTGAGATGAATAATGACAGCATTAAAAAAAACATTTGACTACTACATTCAGTTCAAATCCATGGTGAATGTTTATGATTTGTGATCTTCGCTCATGGCTCATGGTTTCTTCTGGTTTCCAGCGCTGGTTGATCTGATATCTGTGGTTTATAACAGAGAATTCTGCGCCGAGCGCTTCCCACTCACAGTAGCAATGTTATTAATTCTGTGGTGAATTCAAGCACTTTCTCACTGGATCTCCCAGCGCTGTGTGATAACAGTGTCATGTGATCGAGATCGGCCCGTGTATAAGCTCGCGCTGTGCTGTCTATTATCAAACGAGTAGCACGTTCCACTTTCGTTTCGCTTGCCACTTGATATTTCTCATATGTAACAGAAATGGCCGCTCTTATCAGTTGGGCACCGTGCACCATCAGGAAAAAGGTCGCAAAATGCCACCATTTAGTCGCAGTCTGAAGCCTTGATGTGCAAATAAATGACGCTCTCAATTCGTAGTGTTTGTTATTCTGGTTTATTGGTGTTTGTACTTGCGTTTAATTATGTTGTGAATGTATTTGCGTTTACCCTGGGTGGGCTCTCAGAACCGGGATACTCCCTCTGGTCTAGTTTATTCCAGCGTTGCATTAGTTTGATCACCATTGCTTTGCTGAAATCCACCAACTGGAAACCAGTTACGTTTGCCCCGCCATGCATAAACCTCTCAAGAGAAATATCCTTAAAACCCTGTCGGGAGAAAGACAAAGAGGAAATTAGAGTGAGGGCGAATGAAGCCGATTCACTGAAAAGATAAAAAGGTGGAGATGGAAAACGGGAGATTGATAGAACGAATGTGAGGCAGAGTGAGTTATAACATTTCTTAATACCCCAGATGCTGACACACTAACAAATGTCAACAGAGTTGAGACGCAGCACAAATCAGCAACGATAAATCACACGTAACAAAGTGCAGGTTCAGCGGTCCATCATAGTCAGAGTCTCAGAAACTGAACAAGACTGCAAATTCCTTGAGACTAACTACCATTTCAGATGAATTTATCATCCAAATTGATTTTTACAGTTTCTGAAAAAAAAGATGAGAGGTGCAAAACTCACCACCATGTTTCTAGGGTGTTTTGACCTGTTTTATCGACCCGCAGGTGAAAATGGTGCATCTGATCACTTAAAGTAACAACACACTCTCCTCAGCGCGCATAATTTGAGGAATGTCTGGAGCACAAACGACGTGGAACGAGTGATGTGCCAATATGTAATTCTAGTCTCGGGTTTTATTCAGGAAAGTAAAGTGGTACATCACTCCGCTCCATCACAGAGAATTACAGCCAGAGGACACGCTGTCCTCTACATTTGTTCATTTCCTCGAGCGCTCCATCACTGCCGCTCTCTCTCATTGAGCTGGATAAACCAGTGCCAGAACTCACCAGGTTAGCGATGATGTAGTGGTATCCTTTTACATGTTTCCCCACACTCACAACCTGAGAGAGAGAGAGAAATATAAGGAGTGAGTGAATTGTAAACACTTTTCAAGAATTCAGCATACAAATTTATTATAGTATTTGGGAAAGTGTGATAAAAGCATTGTATTTACATTGTGTGCCATTTAGAAATGCTTTTTAAAGTCACCATGAAATCAAAATGGACATTTCTTGTTTTTATGGAATATTGCAGTGTTTATTATAAATAATTTATCCGTGCACATCATTATTATTTTTTTTAAATCCATGTTCCCTTGTAATCTTGAATCAAAATGACTATCCCTGGTTCTTGCAGTGACATCACTTCTCTGATGACGTGGGCGTGGCAACCTGTCACTCACGTGAGATCCACCAATAGCAAACCACAACCATCCAATCAGTTCCCCACGGACAAAATCAGTTGAGATGGCAAACGGGATGCAGAACTGCAGTTCAAATTTGACTGTAAGTGAAATTAAAATGAATTGAAAGTCAAAGAAATTCATAGAGTGCAGAAGTCCGATTCCGGAAGTAAAAATCCAATGCATTTACTCCATAGAGGAATAGATTTTTTTAAACTTATAAACCTTTAAAGACAGACCTACTGTGAGCTACGAGGTTGTTACTCTATGGTAGTGTTGTAGTACTCGAGACCGGTCTAAAGACCATTTCTTGAAGGTCTTGTCTCGGTCTCAACCACATTTGTACTCGGTCTTGTCTCGGTCTCAGACTTAGTGGATTTTGTTTCAAGACCGGTCAAGACCACAAAATAAATTGCCAGTGCATTGTCTGATTTATTTATTAACATAATTAATGTAATTGGGTAATTTCATTTGATTGGTAACAGCTCTATATAGTGTCTTATTCTAATTATATTTATTGATTAAAAATAAGTCAGGCGGTAATGTGGATCTTTATGAATTTAAGGAGTGCTGGTCTCAACTGGTCTCACCCTGGTCTTGGTCTCAGATTAGGTCTTGACTACTACTCTATGGTATATGTTTTTATGGAAGACATTTGCTTGCACTATTTCAACCGGATTATTATTATTATTTTTTTAAAGTAATCCTGTTTAATGGCCGAATTCCTGGTTAAAAACTACATTACCCATGATTCTGCCCATGTATCCTCACTAATTAGAGAATTGAAACAAGCAAATAACATCAAAAGAAACACCATGAAGCATTGCAAATGATATAATAGAGTCAGTATTCCTATGCTCTCAAACTACCTAATATTTGTGTGTGTGTGTGTGTGTGTGTGTGTGTCTATGTATCAGGACATAATAAAAAATCATCTGGTCCTTGGCAGGTGTATGTATTGTATACACTCACCTAAAGGATTATTAGGAACACCATACTAATACTGTGTTTGACCCCCTTTCGCCTTCAGAACTGCCTTAATTCTACGTGGCATTGATTCAACAAGGTGCTGAAAGCATTCTTTAGAAATGTTGGCCCATATTGATAGGATAGCATCTTGCAGTTGATGGAGATTTGTGGGATGCACATCCAGGGCACGAAGCTCCCGTTCCACCACATCCCAAAGATGTGTTCAAGAAACCAATTTAAAATGATTCGAGCTTTGTGACATGGTGCGTTATCCTGCTGGAAGTAGCCATAAGAGGATGGGTACATGGTGGTCATAAAGGGATGGACATGGTCAGAAACAATGCTCAGGTAGGCCATGGCATTTAAACGATGCCCAATTGGCACTAAGGGGCCTAAAGTGTGCCAAGAAAACATCCCCCACACCATTACACCACCACCACCAGCCTGCACAGTGGTAACAAGGCATGATGGATCCATGTTCTCATTTTGTTTACGCCAAATTCTGACTCTACCATCTGAATGTCTCAACAGAAATCGAGACTCATCAGACCAGGAAACATTTTTCCAGTCTTCAACTGTCCAATTTTGGTGAGCTCGTGCTAATTGTAGCCTCTTTTTCCTATTTGTAGTGGAGATGAGTGGTACCCGGTGGGGTCTTCTGCTGTTGTAGCCCATCCGCCTCAAGGTTGTGCGTGTTGTGGCTTCACAAATGCTTTGCTGCATACCTCGGTTGTAACGAGTGGTTATTTCAGTCAAAGTTGCTCTTCTATCAGCTTGAATCAGTCGGCCCATTCTCCTCTGACCTCTAGCATCAACAAGGCATTTTCGCCCACAGGACTGCCGCATACTGGATGTTTTTCCCTTTTCACACCATTCTTTGTAAACTCTAGAAATGGTTGTGCGTGAAAATCCCAGTAACTGAGCAGATTGTGAAATACTCAGACCGGCCCGTCTGGCACCAACAACCATGCCACGCTCAAAATTGCTTAAATCACCTTTCTTTCCCATTCTGACATTCAGTTTGGAGTTCAGGAGATTGTCTTGACCAGGACCACACCCCTAAATGCATTGAAGCAACTGCCATGTGATTGGTTTATTAGATAATTGCATTAATGAGAAATTGAACAGGTGTTCCTAATAATCCTTTAGGTGAGTGTATACTATATATATATATATATATATATATATATATATATATATATATATATATATATATATATATATATATATATATATATATATATATATATATAATCTTTAAATCAATATGTGTTTAATTGTAGTTCTTTCCCTCACTAAAGACATTAAGTACACTGTCTTGTCTAATTTTTAAATACTTTTTTGCTTCATGTCTAAGTTTGTAATGTTATGATTCACCTCGTAGCTGATTGGCTTGGTTCATGGCATATATAACGCTTTAACAAAGACTTTTTAAAAATCCCTATGGTTGAAATGAATGGGAAAAATAATGGCACTTATAAAGTGCACTCTATTTCTTTGAATTACAATTCAGAAAATTCCTCTTTCTGTCAATCCAGTTAAAATTACAGTTCAACTTCTTTTGTGTTGTGGCCAATTTGATTCAAAATTACACTTATGATTTAATAAGGAGCCATTTCTTATGCCTTCAGAAGTCCAGTTTGCTGCTTGAGTTTTGTCTAATACAAACTGGGGGCCAGAAGGAAAAGTCTATATACACTACTTTGCCAAAAGTTTTGGGACGCCTGCCTTTACATGCACATGAACTTTAATGACATCCCATTCTTAGTTTGTTACAATCACTTTGGCACTAATTTCAGAACCTTGACGTCATTTTTCAAAACTCTAGACACTTTTTTCAATTGCTTGGATACAATACACATAAAACTAAGATCATTTGTTCATTTAACAAAAATCACCTGTTCAATATGACACAACTTAACATCAAAGTACTATTATTTCAAAAGTCATTTCACACATTACATTTCAGATGAGTGTCCATTCATTTCATTACAATGATCCAACTATCAATTGATACAGCTGCTCAAAATGATAAGGAATTGTTGCATTACTCTTAATGCATAGTTGTATGGAAACAGACAAACAATATTCCATGTTTAGATCATGAAAGTTTCAAGATAACGAGATTCATTGTCACCAATCAGCGTGGAGCATGAACCAATTAGACTACATTATCTATGGATGTAATATTTCATCATCATTCTTTACGTATCAGACACCGTTTCTATGGTTTCACCTTTTCAGACTATTTACAGTATTAACAGTGCTGTCTTTTCTATTTCGTAGCTAATTATTTTGCTTTGATTCAAATAAACCTATGTTGTGATTTGTACTGTATTGTTTTTCATCAATAAATTTCAGATTTTCTTCAATGATTCCACTGTGTACGTTTACAGGGATGCGTTTACATGTAGTACCATAATGAAACATTAAATACTACAGTATTTAATGACTGTATGAACAATGACACAGTGAAACTATCGGTTGCTTGTGTGTGGGTGATCTAAAGTCAAGTCACCTTTATTTATATAGCGCTTTTTACAATGCCGATTGTTTCAAGGCAGCTTCACAGTGTTAAACAGGAAAATAATGAACAGAATTTGATTCGGCTGTACAGCCGCTCTGGAGAAAACACTGATGTCATCAGCTCATTTCAATTATCATATAGTGTCAATGCGGGCAGATCAGTAATATAGTTGAATACTTAGTGTCCCCAACTGAGCAAGCCAAAAGACAAAGTGGCAGAGGTGACGGTGGCAAGGAACCAAAACTCCTTCAGTGGCCTTAAAACCTTGGGAGAAACCAGGCTCAGACGGGGTGCCAGTTCTCCTCTGGCCAATTAACAAACAGTGTATGATTATGATTCTGGCAACATTACAGGTCAGAAGTAATATTAGATCGGAATATTCGGAAGATCGGAGACATCATTGGCCCACCCTTTGCAGATATAACAGTTTCATCTAAATTAACGTTTTAATGGTATTTCACAATACATTTGTTTTTTGAACCAATGATTGTGCAGGTGCAAGATTTCTTTAAAGATATGAATGCACAATGCAATGTTTTGAACATTGGACAGCCTGTGTTACAAGTGATGACCGTTTTGAGTTTTGTGACTAGAGTTCTGAAATTAGTGCCAAACTGATTGTAAAAAACTGTAATCTGTAGGGTTTAATATGGAGTTGGCCCACCGTTTGCAGCTATAACAGCTTCAACTCTTCTGGGAAGGCTTTCCACAAGGTTTAGGAGTGTGTTTATGGGAATTTTTGACCATTCTTCTAGAAGCGCATTTGTGAGGTCAGGCACTGATGTTGGACGAGAAGGCCTGGCTCGCAGTCTCCGCTCTAATTCATCCCAAAGGTGTTCTATCGGGATGAGGTCAGGACTCTGTGCAGGCCAGTCAAGTTCCTCCACACCAAACTCACTCATCCATGTCTTTATGGACCTACGCTTTGTGCACTGGTGCGCAGTCATGTTGGAACAGGAAGGGGCCATCCCCAAACTGTTCCCACAAAGTTGGGAGCATGAAATTGTCCAAAATGTCTTGGTATGCTGAAGCATTAAGAGTTCCTTTCACTGGAACTAAGGGGCCAAGCCCAACCCCTGAAAAACAACCCCACCCCATAATCCCCCCTCCACCAAACTTTACACTTGGCACAATGCAATCAGGCAAGTCCCGTTCTCCTGGCAACCGCCAAACCCAGACTCGTCCATCAGATTGCCAGACAGAGAAGCGTGATTGGTCACTCCAGAGAACACGTCTCCACTGCTCTAGAGTCCAGTGGCGGCGTGCTTTACCCCACTGCATCCCACGCTTTGCATTGCACTTGGTGATGTAAGGCTTGGGTGAGCTGCTCGGTCATGGAAACCCATTTCATGAAGCTCTCTACACACTGTTCTTGAGCTCATCTGAAGGCTACATGAAGTTTGGAGGTCTGTAGCTATTGACTCTGCAGAAAGTTGGTGACTTCTGCGCACTGTGACCCTCAGCATGCGCTGACCCCGCTCTGTGATTTTACGTGGCCTACCACTTCGTGGCTGAGTTGCTGTTGTTCCCAATTGCTTCCACTTTGTTATAATCCCACTAACAGTTGAGCGTGGAATATTTAGTAAATTTCACGAATGGACTTATTGCACAGGTGGCAACCTATCACGGTACCACGCTTAAATTAAATAAATAAGATTAAAATAAATAAATAAATGAATAAAAATTTGATGAAAATAAAAATAATAGTTTAAAAGTAATAAATTAAATTAAATAAATAATAAAGTTAAATGTACATTACTATAATGAGTAGAAAAAAATATTATAATGTAACTTAATTTTAGATTTATAATATTACTTTTTCAGTGTATAAATTGGTTAAATTTCAGGACGGGGTCCCTCACTGGAGGATGATCATATTTGGGGGTCCATGGCATCTAAAATATTGAAAAGCCCGTAACCGGTGTCTGTGTGAGATCAGCGGCTGCTGATGCCAGATCCACATCTGCTCAAGGAACATGCTGGCAGGACTGGCAGGTCGTGTAGAGATAACATTCTGTTGATGTTGTACCTGACTATGTCCAACTGCGAGACAGTATGTGTGTGTGTGTGTATGCTTGTATTTGCCAAATCTACTGTCAGGCTGATAGATGAGCACCTTTAGAGGTCTGCCTGAGGAACAGACGGACCATGCAACAATCAAACACGCCCCGCAATTGCGGAGTTCATAGATCAGACACGCAGAGAGCTGAGCTGTGACTCCGACTGCTGCTCGAGTTCAACATCATTACCGCTCGACAACGATCTGGCTGCTACACATTAGGCCACAGGTCCCATTTAACACGTTCCCCGCCATTGACGAAAATTTCTGGCTTTTTGTGTTTTCACTGTTATACGGTAGGGGGCGCAGTTACACATCGTAGAGAATCTCCTGATCAAAACACAGGTGAAGAAGAAGCAGAAATATTGATATCACATGCATATGTAAAATAACGCGATCATCAATAATGAACGACGTATAAATCAAAACTGCCTAATGCTACTGAATGAAATGTCGACCCACGACGAGCTATAGGCCCCCCCTCTCCCCCCCCAAAACTCTGCCTATGTTAAAAATGCTGGCGACTTAAAAAAAATGCGGCGGGGAAAATGTTAAAGTACACTCACCTAAAGGATTATTAGGAACACCTGTTCAATTTCTCATTAATGCAATTATCTAATCAACCAATCACATGGCAGTTGCTTCAATGCATTTAGGGGTGTGGTCCTGGTCAAGACAATCTCCTGAACTCCAAACTGAATGTCAGAATGGGAAAAAAAGGTGATTTAAGCAATTTTGAGCGTGGCATGGTTGTTGGTGCCAGACGGGCCGGTCTGAGTATTTCACAATCTGCTCAGTTACTGGGATTTTCACGCACAACCATTTCTAGAGTTTACAAAGAATGGTGTGAAAAGGGAAAAACATCCAGTATGCGGCAGTCCTGTGGGCGAAAATGCCTTGTTGATGCTAGAGGTCAGAGGAGAATGGGCCGACTGATTCAAGCTGATAGAAGAGCAACTTTGACTGAAATAACCACTCGTTACAACCGAGGTATGCAGCAAAGCATTTGTGAAGCCACAACACGCACAACCTTGAGGCGGATGGGCTACAACAGCAGAAGACCCCACCGGGTACCACTCATCTCCACTACAAATAGGAAAAAGAGGCTACAATTTGCACGAGCTCACCAAAATTGGACATTTGAAGACTGGAAAAATGTTGCCTGGTCTGATGAGTCTCGATTTCTGTTGAGACATTCAGATGGTAGAGTCAGAATTTGGCGTAAACAGAATGAGAACATGGATCCATCATGCCTTGTTACCACTGTGCAGGCTGGTGGTGGTGGTGTAATGGTGTGGGGGATGTTTTCTTGGCACACTTTAGGCCCCTTAGTGCCAATTGGGCATCGTTTAAATGCCACGGCCTACCTGCGCATTGTTTCTGACCATGTCCATCCCTTTATGACCACCATGTACCCATCCCCTGATGGCTACTTCCAGCAGGATAATGCACCATGTCACAAAGCTCCAATCATTTCAAATTGGTTTCTTGAACATGACAATGAGTTCACTGTACTAAAATGGCCCCCACAGTCACCAGATCTCAACCCAATAGAGCATCTTTGGGATGTGGTGGAACGGGAGCTTCGTGCCCTGGATGTGCATCCCACAAATCTCCATCAACTGCAAGATGCTATCCTATTAATATGGGCCAACATTTCTAAAGAATGCTTTCAGCACCTTGTTGAATCAATGCCACATAGAATTAAGGCAGTTCTGAAGGTGAAAGGGGGTCAAACACAGTATTAGTATGGTGTTCCTAATAATCCTTTAGGTGAGTGTATAGATAAAGGTATATTTCAAGTATAAAAAATAATACCTAAATAGGAACATGGTAGCATACTTAAAAGTGCAAAAATAAAATAGTAAACTATAAGTATGATCGAGGGCTGCCCTTGACTAAAGATTTTTTAATCAACTAGTAGTCGTTCATTTAAGTGATTAGTTGACTAATCGAGCGTTTTTATTAATAAGCCATAAATCATAAGAATGAGCCAACATATTTAATACATAGCCTAATCGGTGCTCAAACGCACGCATAAAGCTCGCCACAGTGCACCGGCAAACAACGATTTATGGGTGTGTCATGAAAAAAAAGAAGACATTTAAACATTTTAATAATTTATTGATAATGTTTTCTGTGCTTTCGGCTGATTAAGTCGACAAAGCTGATTTGTCATCTCCGCAGTGTTTTGTTGTTATTGTGAGTTTACAGAAATAAAAAAGTAAGCCTTTTACAGTTTGCATTACTCTATATTAAGTTAAATGCAAGTGATCGTGCCGGCGCCTGTATGTCACGTAGTAAGCGCCTCACAAAAACATATGCGCCTCTATAATAGCACACATTTATTTAGGTGCTATAACGTTACAGCGAGCAGACTTGTAAAGTTGCTACTACTTATGTTTCAAGTGCTAAGCCATATTTGAGCTCGGCGAATGTTTGGATTTCCTGCCATTAACGATCTGTCTGTCACAGGCTGCGTGATTTTGCCACTTCCTGTGGAGTTTTTTTTTTTTTTTTTGCGACTAACCGACTAATACAATTTTACTACCTAACGCTAAGTCGACTATTAGGGGGCAGCCCTAGTATGATCATAAGTTAACTTAAAAAAACAAGTATATTTGCAGTTGGCTATAAAACTACTAAACTAGTGAGAGTGAACTTTAATAAACAAAAAAATGTGCGAGTATTTAACTATCAGTATGCCTATAAGTTCCCTTGTAGTATAGTTGCAGTTCAAATGAAAATCGTAGTTGTAAACTAAAGTATATTTAAAAGTATACTTTTATACACTAAAAAGAGGGCCAATTTAGTAGTAGTAGTATTGAAATAGTACACTTGTAAGTATACTTCTAGTACATTGATATTAGTATACTTACTACATAAAGTATACTTAAAAATATGCTTGAACTTTACTTAAGTATACTTAATAAAATTGACGTACGGTACAATTTTCAGTGATAAACCAACAATTTGTTAATAACCCTCTTCCGATCGGACTGTCCATGGGCGGGGATATAAAAATGCAGAAGTATAGTCTATAGTTTTCACGAGCTGTCAAAAGTCCACCGGATGACGCATTTTGCTTTGTCTGACAAGTCTAAAAAAAAATGTCAGAATTTTCTCGAACAAGTAAACATTGTTAATTTACATATTCTACCGGCAACAATACAAAGAAGTTACACTTGAACTTCAGCTCAGGTCGCTGTGATGCGTCTGTTTCAGGTTGTTCGGCAGCAGTCCTGTGAGCACCTGTTCTCGTCTCTCTGTCTGTCTCTCCGTACATCATGTTATTCTGAGTTTCACTGCACATGACAGACAGAGCGTTTGAGGAACAGAGAGAATCTCTGCAGGCAGGAGGAGGGATCAGAGCGTGTCACAGAGGAAATAACAAATCGCAGGCCAGAAGGAAAGCACTTGATCGTTCGTCTCGCTCTGTTATCCCTCCAGCTCTCTGTGATTTGTGTTTTTTTATGCCTTTTCTTTTAAAGGTGCTGTAAGCGATTTAGTATTCTGGAAAGCCACCCATAAACTCTTCCTGCTACCTGACAGATATTACTGGAATAAGTTTTGTGAGTCTGTCGCTGTGGCAGTCATAGGCTCTATGACAAATGAGTTAGGGAGCGGTCTGGGCTATTTTAGCCAATCAGAAACGCTCTTTGCCTGTCAATCATTGCGAACATTCAGGTTTGTTTACATAACATTAGTTGACGTGTTTAAAAGTCTGGTGTGAGTAAGCAAAACGACCATATATATTTATAAATATCTAAAAAAAACATTTACATTTTTTTTTAGAACAATTTCAATGTTATTTAGCAAAACGGCTCAAAGCGCTTATAGCACTATATACATTTTTTAAAGTATAAAATTATGTTTTGAAAAATTAAAAAATATTAGAAATATTTGAATATGAATACTATTTTTAAATGTCTAAATATCGTAAAATATATATATATATATATATTTAAAAAAAAAAACATTAAAAAAATTGTAGAATAATTTTAATGTCTTTATTATATATTATAAAATTATATGTTTAAAATTATATGTTTTTAAATATTTTAAAAAATATTAGAAATATTTTAATATGAATACTTACATTTTTACACATATTTTTTAACTATATTTTTAAATGTCTAAATATTTAACAATATATATTTTTTTATTACATTTTAAAAACTGTAGAATACTTTTAATGTCATTTAGCAAACGGCTCAGTGCATACAGTACTATATGTTTTTTTTTAATTATAAAGCTATGTTTTTAAATATTTTAAAATATTAGAAATATTTAAATATTAATACTTAAATTTTTAAAAATATTAAAAATATTTTTTGATTATAATTTTAAATGTCTAAATATTTTTTTAAAATTGTGATATATTTTTTAAAATTACATTTCAATGTCATTTATCAAAACGGCTTACAGTGCTATATACATTTTTAAAAATCATAATCAATATTTAGAAATACTTAAATATTAATATTTACATTTTTCTCTTAAATGTCTACATATTTTAAAATCTTGAAAAATATTGTACATAATTTTAAAGTTTTTAGCAAAATGGCTCAAAGTCCTTACAGCGATCTATATAGTTGTATAATTTTTTATGCAAAAAATAAACTCGATTTTTAAGTACATTTTAAATATTGTAGAATAATTTTAAAGTCAGCGTAAAATGTACATGTGACGCAATTTCTGTAAGAAAAAAAATATTTCACATGCAAAAGATACATATCTTATATCACTGGATATGGATATTTTAACCATTGTGTGGTTTTTTGTTGTTGTTGTTGTTGTTTTTTTTGACGATGAAAAAGGTTGGAGATTTGAAAAATAAGTGATTACATTTTGGTGAAAGATTATTTTGGAATAAGGTGCACAGAAGAAACATTCACATTACACCCAGGATTGTGTATTAAAGTAAATGGGGTTAATGTTGTTTTCATGTTGACTTTAATATTGTAATGTTTTTGTGGTGATGTCTTGCTGTCGTCCTCACCTGCTCTAGGATGTTCTGGAGTCGTTCTGCCTCCAGGTCAATGACAAACTTCTTCTCCTGTCGCCGGTCCAGGTCTTCCAGCAGCCTTCGGTAACTCGCGTCATTGAAGTTCTCCACGCAGATGGCGCTAACCTGCCAACCGTTCTGCCCCGCCTTCTCCATTATGGCCTGCAGGATGGCGTATCCTAGCAACAACACCACAAAAAACACTCTGTGTGTATATTCTAATGCTACAGTATATCTTTACCTTCTTTACATCTTGACATAGATCTCAGTTATATAGATTGAATGGAGCGCAGATAGACACGTTTGCTGATGACTTGTAGAAGAGATCTTGACAATGTCTGCTATCAGAGATCTCACTATGAACGCAATCATTTCTTATCAAAGAGCAAATTATCAGATAATAGTATTGTGTCAACATTTGTCTCATTTGAGTCTGTTTTTAATAAAAATGGGAGACAAAGTTGATACTTTAGAGATTTACACTACCAGTCAAAAGTTTGGAATAATGCATTTGCTGCATTTATTTGATCAAAAATACAGTAAAAATTTGAAAATATTTTTATGATTTATAACATTGAAACTGTGTCATGACATGTCTTTGAATGTCTGGTGTCAGCAAAACGATTCATATGCATGTCTGCTTTAGAATTTATATATATATATATATATATATATATATATTTTTTTTTTAAATGTCAAAAAAAAAATTAAATATTAAAATATAAAAAAAAAAAAAAAAAACATTTGAAGAATTGTAGAATAATTTCAATGTCATTTAGCAAACCAGCTCAAAGGGCTTAGAGCACTATATAATTTTTTAAGTATAAAATTATGTCTTTTAAATATTTTAAAATAATATAAATATTTAAGTATTAATATTTCATTTTTTTCTCTGTATAATATTTTTTAAAGATATTCTTATATGTCGAAATATTTAAAAAGCTTAAAATATTTTTTAAAGAATTATATTTTAAAATTTGTAGAATTTTAACACTTTATAATATTTTCAGAATATACTTTTAAATGTCAAAATATTTAAAAATAATAAAAAAAATAACATTTTAAAAATTGTAGAATCATTTCAATGTCATTTAGTAAAACAGCTCAAAGCACTTACAGTGCTATATGATTTTTTTTTTAAATGTAACTGTTTTTAAATATTTGAAAACATTAGAAATACTTGAACATTTATTTGATCAAAAAAATACAGTAAAAATTTTTAAAATATTATTAGGATTTAAAACATCAGTTTTCTATGTGAATATATAGTAAAGTGTAATTTATTCCTGTGATCAAAGCTGAATTTATCATCATTACTCCAGTCTTCAGTGTCACATGATCCTTCAGAAATCATTCTGATATGAGGATTTGATGCTCAAGACACATTTGTGTGTGTGTGTGTGTGTGTTTCTACAGGTGTGTGTTTGCGTGTGTGCGCTCTGGCTTCGTCTCCTGTCCAAATGTCCCGTGTGTATTCTGCATCGGTGTGCCAGTTATGTCGGCCAAGAGCAACAGATGTCCTTTAAATTGGCCCTTAGTCGCACCGCAGGACTTTGGACATCAGGACAATTGCAGCGTCCAGGGTCTGTGTGTGTGTGTGGGTTAGTGCAAGTTCCTCTTTTCAGAACAACAGATACAACACAAACCACAACACACAGACATACCACAGATGACCATGAGCTCGCTGTCTCTCTCACGCACACACTCAAAATAATAACGAAATAGCACCAGCTGTCCTGTGAGTAAACACAGACTGCCAACAGAGACCTGGAGAATCCTCTGTACACAAACCCCAGTCTGTGTGTGGACGGAATGGACTGCTTTGCCTCTCACTCTTCATGTAAGCACAGGGTATGGCGTACACTTGCTGCTTTTGAAAAACAGTCGTATGTATACTGTGCACACAGCATGTGAATTTATACAGGCATGCATAAGCAAATATCGCTGATCATTTCCTAACAAAGCCACATATTAAGCTCTGGGTAGATTAGATGGTCACCAAACAAACAGTTCTCGTGATCTGCAGGAATAAAGATCTGAGCGACTTTGGCTGGTGTTAAGAAGTGTTTTGGTGGATCGGATCACAAGTAGACGAGGGAGACACATTCCCGTTTACACCTGGTGTTTTAATCCGTCTCTTTTGTCCATTTTCAACCTCTTCTGTCCTGATTTCTTCAAGGGGAGGGTCTACGGGCGGGTAAATGTATGTGTTTTTTCAGATCTTTTGATCTAATGGAGGATATAAGTTCACACAATTTACAATGAACGTGCCTGGAGACGACGGAAAAACACACGGAGAGCATCAGCTTTCGTTTCTGCTCTGACAGACGCGAGACCAGCCGAACGATGTGAGTGTGTGTTAGAAATCAGGAATGGTGTGAGTACATTTTCATCTTCAAACCAAACTTGGGTCTTTAGCCGACAAAGTTTAAATCCGTCTGGCTAGCATGCTTCCTATGTTTACGCGTTAGGACAGTAGGTGGAGGGCAGATGATCTTTTAGTGGCTGTTCGAGTGTATTCGACCACATGAGCGTTTACAATATGAAAGCAGTCCGGTTGAATGCGTTTTCAACTACCTCTGGAAGTGGTCGCAAGTGGACAAGCTCGAAACGTTTTAGACCCCGTTTACACCTGTATTTAGCGGCGTTCACTTGTGATCGGATTGAACAAAACGCATCGTAATACCAGGTGTAAACACAGCCTTTGTCAAGGGCCAAACAGTTATGGCAAGGCGACTGGGTCAGAGTATCTCTGAAACGGCAAGGCTTGTGTGTCGCTCCCGGTCAGCAGTGCTGAGAATTTACCAACAGTGTCCGAGGAGGGACAAACCACAAACCGGCGACAGGGTGTTGGGAGCCCAAGGTTCATTGATGCACGAGGGCAATGAAGGCTATCCCGTCTGGTCCGAGCCAACAGAAGGTCAACTGTGGCACAAGTCACACAGAATTTTAATGATGGTTATGGGAGGAATGTGTCACAACACACCAATCAGAGAGCTTATGCTGACCCTGTCCACCATCGGAAGGCCTACAATGAGCGTCTGAACTGGACCTTGGAGCAGTGGAAGGTCACCTGGTCCGATGAGTCCTGTTTTCTCTTACATCACGTGGACGGCTGCACCGTTTAGTGACGGCACCAGGATCACTGTGGGATGAGGACACGCCAGTGGAGGGAGTGTGACGCACTGGGCAATGTTCTGCTGGGAAACCCGGCCATTTGTGTGGACGTGAATTTGACACGTGCCACCTACCTAAACATTGTTGCAGAGCAGGTCCACCCCTTCATGACACTGGTGTTTCCTGGTGGAAGTGGCTCTTTCAGCAGGATAATGCACCCTGACACGCTGCACACACTGTCCAGGAATGGTTTGAGGAACATGATGAAGAGTTCAAGGTGTTGCCCTAGCCTCCAAATTTCTCAGATCCCAATCCAATCGAGCATCTGTGGGATGTGCTGGACCAACAAGTTCAATCCAGTCAGGCTCGACCTCTAAACCTACAGGACTTAAAGGATCTGCTGCTGACATCTTGGTGCCAGAGACCACAGCACACCTTCAGGGCTCTTGTAGCGTCTATGCCACACGTGTGATAAAATATATGTTTTTAAAAATATATATTTAAATATATAATATAATTAAAATATTGAAAAACAATATTTACATTTTAAACTTTTTTAAATGTACAATATTATTTAATTATTATTATTATATTATTATTCAAAGTCAGATGACTCCTGTTTCATACTGATTGCTGTCTCACAATTTTTATTTATTTTATTTAATTTTTTATTTAACACTTTGCTCAAAGCCTTGATATATAATACATTATTAAAAGTACTTTTAATGCAATAATTTTGCCTTTTATTGCATTGTATCATCTCATGAATAATTAACCACAGTTATAATACTTATCTTTTCATTAAATGCACCTTTATAAAGAATAATGCATTAAAACCCATGACAAACAACCAATTTCAGATATAGTGTATATTTTCCTAGTGTGTGCAGGACACTATAGTTCATTTATGTAAGTGAGGAGCGCAAAATAAAGTAAACTGTGACATATTATACCCAAAAATCCTTCATACAGTGATTACCAGTAAAATGTCTAAAAATTTGGGACCAAAATGATTCAGACACTTTGAGCTGAGCAGTGTTTTATCTTTAATTGCTAATGTGACCTTTGACACCACAGACTGAACGAAATTAAGCATTGCTTGGTCATTGGTTGACCTAAATTGGTATCATCTAATTGTGTAGTTAAATTTAACAGCTGATTGGTTGATTGTAATCCATTACACACCTTTCTATCAAAGTTATCTGACATTATCAAGATGAATTTGTCTAAACTATAGCGAATAAACTGTGATAATGTGAGAGAATGCTGAAGGTGCCTGAATACATTTGGGTTTGACTGTAGGTATGTGGCATGCATATTGTTGGAAACGTTTAGTATTTCACTCAGTGTAAAGTCAGTGTTCATAAAGGAAGGCAGTTGTGAGAAACTGGCCAGAGTGTCAAACCACTAGGCTCGCGCAGAACCAATCGCTAACATGTCCATTCCAGATGGCCAGATGGTCAGTTTCTCGGCTGAAGTGAGCGTGCCAAAAGCGATGGCTTTGTCAGTTACTCTGGGCCTTTAGCGGAGATGTTAGCTGAACTGTGCTGTTAACATTTGCAAGCTGAGTGGATTCCAGCACTGCTCTAATGACATGGCAAAGTAAATAAAGCGGATTATTATGTATTAAAGGACGTCCACTAGCCTACACGGGGCTGTAGTGATCCATTTTTTCTCTCTCCATTCTGGCCACTGAAGGAGTTTTGGTTCCTTGCCACCGTCGCCTCTGCCACTTTGTCTTTTGGCTTGCTCAGTTGGGGACACTAAATATTCAACTATATTACTGATCTGCCCGCATTGACACTATATGATAATTGAAATGAGCTGATGACATCACCGTTTTCTCCAGAGCGGCTGTACAGCCCAATCAAATTCTGTTCATTATTTTCCTGTTTAACACTGTGAAGCTGCTTTGAAACAATCAGCATTGTATAAAGAGCTATATAAATAAAGGTGACTTGACTTGACATAGTGAAGAACGCAGTGACAAGGAAAATTGCACACTTTTAAGAGTTCTTCAAAAACGATTACCAACAATGAAGAAAGATGTATTTTTGCGAATTAGGGCAGAGCCTATATTCTCTTGATTTGATGATTCAGTGCAATTGGTTGATATTATGAGAACTTGTAAGGAAAAACTAGGACTAGACTTGGTCTAATTTTACGTCATTTAAGTCATTTAAAGATACAGAGCAGGACTGTTGTGTGTCTCAGAGCAACACATAGGATGTTTCGTTCCTAAATGAATCAGATTTTTTGAGCAAATCAATGATTCAGTGATGCATCCATAAAGTCACTTGCTTCGCTCCTGAATAAATTGACCATTAGAATGAATCAGACTCAATGACTCACTCATTAATGTTTTAGTTTTATATAAACTATATTGCCAGAAGTATTGGGACCCCCTCCAAATCATTGAATTCAGGTGTTCGATCACTTCATGGCCACAGGTGTATAAATCAAGCACTAGGCATGCAGACGCTTCTACAAACATTTGTGAAAGAATGGCTCGCTCTCAGGAGCTCAGTGAACTCAAGCGTGGTACCGTGATAGGTTGCCACCTGTGCAATAAGTCCAAATTTCCTCACTACTAAATATCCCACGGTCAACTGTTAGTGGTATTATAACAAAGTGGAAGCAATTGGGAACAACAGCAACTTAGACCACATAAAATCACAGAGCAGGGTCAGCGCATGCTGAGGGACACAGTGCACAGAAGTCACCAACTTTCTGCAGAGTCAATAGCTACAGACCTCCAAACTTCCTGTGGCCTTCAGATGAGCTCAAGAACAGTGTGTAGAGAGCTTCATGGAATGGGTTTCCATGACCGAGCAGCTCATCCAAGCCTTACATCCCCAAGTGCAATGCAAAGCGTGGGATGCAGTGGGGTAAAGCATGCCGCCACTGGAATCTACAGCAGCGGAGACGTGTTCTCTGGAGTGACCAATCACGCTTCTCTGTCTGGCAATCCCATGGACGAGTCTGGGTTTGGCGGTTGCCAGGAGAACGAGACTTGCCTGACTGCATTGTGCCAAGTGTAAAGTTTGGTGGAGGGGGGATTATGGTGTGGGGTTGTTTTTCAGGGGTTGGGCTTGGCCCCTTAGTTCCAGTGAAAGGAACTCTTAATGCTTCAGCATACCAAGACATTTTGGACAATTTCATGCTCCCAACTTTGTGGAAACAGTTTGGGGATGGCCCCTTCCTGTTCCAACAGTGCACAAAGCATTGTTCCATAAAGACATGGATGAGCGAGTTTGGTGTGGAGGAACTTGACTGGCCTGCACAGAGTCCTGACCTCAACCCGATAGAACACCTTTGGGATGAATTAGAGCGGAGACTGCGAGCCAGGCCTTCTCGTCCAACATCAGTGCCTGACCTCACAAATGCGCTTCTAGAAGAATGGTCAAAAATTCCAATAAACACACTCCTAAACCTTGTGGAAAGCCTTCCTAGAAGAGTTGAAGCTGTTATAGCTGCAAAGGGTGGGCCAACTCCATATTAAACCCTATGGGTTAGGAATGGGATGTCATTAAAGTTCATGTGCATGTAAAGGCAGGCGTCCCAAAACGTTTGGCAATATAGTGTATAAAGTATAATTTTATTTTAAATGGCTTTTTTCTTCATATTAATCAAATGAATAGTTTTCTTTTTTCCACAGCCATACTGACTCCAATTCACTGCTGCCAGTGATGCTAACATCTCCAGACAAGCCGGACGTTCCCCTGTGATTAGCCGTTTCACATGTGTGCAAGAGAGCGATCAGAAACGTTTTAGCGGACAGGTCTGGGGATATTTCCGCAATGCAGATCTGCCAACGGACGTGTGAGGTCAACGCAAGTGTCTCCGAGCCAGATAAACCTCAGGGAATCAACAAAAACAGGCAAAATTGACTGTAAAAACATGCGCCATTGTTCCTTGAATCAATAGCAACTCGTATTGAAAGACTAGCGATCGAATTAAAACCTCAGCACTTATTAATCGAGACAGGAGATGAAGAAAATGAAGATGAGGGAAGAAAGCGGATGCAAGTAGATCCATTAGCTTCTCTTTCTCGCCTTTAAGCAGGAGATCACGGATGACTGAATGATTGGCTTGCGGCTGGCGTTGCTCTGGGCTCGAGGATGAGCAGTTAATGCTCCACTGACCTCCACGCCAGCGGACCGACAGCAGGCAGGAGATCTTGTGCGTTCAGTGGCCGAACGCTGGGCTTAAAATGGGCCGAATAAGAGCCAACTGCAGCCTGGCAAACAATATCAAGAAATTCTCCTTTTCTGAAAGGCAGCCTGCCTGACACACACAGACAGGTCTTGCCTCACTCCAGGACTCCCATGAAGCCAGACGAGAGAATTAGACAGCAGCTGTGACTCCAACACGGCCGCCAAGATACAATTGTGCGTGCACTCTTAAAAATAAAGGTTCCAAAACTTGACATGGTAGAACCATTTTTGGTTCCTCAAAGAACCTTTCAGTGAACATTTTAAAAGAACCATTTTTTCTTAATTTAAATCATTTAAAAACTCTAAACAACCTTTTGTGGAATGGATGTTAAAGGTTCTTCATGGAACCATCGATGCCAATAAAGAACCTTAATTTTTAAGAGTGTATTTGTGTAGGTATAATTGTGTAGATTGAAGCTTTAGTATTCATTTGTTTAATTGCTTATCAGTCTTTTATAGATTTATGTTTTCGATATGTACAATGGCAATCTGGTGTTGAGCCCAAAAATATCTAAAAGAAACGTTTGACTAATTTATAGTCAATAATTCATTGGTGATGAATCAGAATAGTGCTCATGAATCCTGATGTAACATTCAGGGTTGGGGAGTAACGAAATACATGTAACTTAGTTGCGTATTTAAAATACAAAATTTGAGTAACTGTATTTCATTACGGTTACATTTTAAATGGGTGGTAATCAAATTACAGTTACACCTGAAAAGTATTTTAGATTTCCAAACTGATTACTTTGAATTTTAATGTCATTTATTTAATTCTGACTCTGACAGTCTGTAGATACAGTTCTGCTCATAAGTTTCAAACCCCTTGCAGAATATGCAAAATTTGAATAATTTTAACAAAGAAAAGAGGGATCTGGGATCATAAAAATTGCATGTTACTTATATTTAGTACTGTCCTGAATAAGCTATTTCACATAATATACACTCACCTAAAGGATTATTAGGAACACCATACTAATACTGTGTTTGACCCCCTTTCGCCTTGAGATCTGCCTTAATTCTACGTGGCATTGATTCAACAAGGTGCTGAAAGCATTCTTTAGAAATGTTGGCCCATATTAATAGGATCGCATCTTGCAGTTGATGGAGATTTGTGGGATGCACATCCAGGGCACGAAGCTCCCGTTCCACCACATCCCAAAGATGCTCTATTGGGTTGAGATCTGGTGACTGTGGGGGCCATTTTAGTACAGTGAACTCATTGTCATGTTCAAGAAACCAATTTGAAATGATTCGAGCTTTGTGACATGGTGCATTATCCTGCTGGAAGTAGCCATCAGAGGATGGGTACATGGTGGTCATAAAGGGATGGACATGGTCAGAAACAATGCTCAGGTAGGCTGTGGCATTTAAACGATGCCTTATTGGCACCAAGGGGCCTAAAGTGTGCCAAGAAAACATCCCCCACACCATTACACCACCACCACCAGCCTGCACAGTGGTAACAAGGCATGATGGATCCATGTTCTCATTCTGTTTACGCCAAATTCTGACTCTACCATCTGAATGTCTCAACAGAAATCGAGACTCATCAGACCAGGCAACATTTTTCCAGTCTTCAACTGTCCAATTTTGGTGAGCTCGTGCAAATTGTAGCCTCTTTTTCCTATTTGTAGTGGAGATGAGTGGTACCCGGTGGGGTCTTCTGCTGTTGTAGCCCATCCGCCTCAAGGTTGTGCGTGTTGTGGCTTCACAAATGCTTTGCTGCATACCTTGGTTGTAACGAGTGGTTATTTCAGTCAAAGTTGCTCTTCTATCAGCTTGAATCAGTCGGCCCATTCTCCTCTGACCTCTAGCATCAACAAGGCATTTTGGCCCACAGGACTGCCGCATACTGGATGTTTTTCCCTTTTCACACCATTCTTTGTAAACTCTAGAAATGGTTGTGCGTGAAAATCCCAGTAACTGAGCAGATTGTGAAATACTCAGACCGGCCCGTCTGGCACCAACAACCATGCCACGCTCAAAATTGCTTAAATCACCTTTCTTTCCCATTCTGACATTCAGTTTGGAGTTCAGGAGATTGTCTTGACCAGGACCACACCCCTAAATGCATTGAAGCAACTGCCATGTGATTGGTTGATTAGATAATTGGATTGAGAAATTGAACAGGTGTTCCTAATAATCCTTTAGGTGAGTGTATGTTTACATATACTCCACAAGACAAAGTGACTGAATTTATACAAATTGCCACATTCAAAAGTTTACATACCCTTGAATCTGAACTGTCCGTCACTACCTGGATGATCCACGACTGTTTTCATGTTTTTCTCGCAATTGCGAGATTATATCTCACAATTCTGACTTCTTTTCTGAGAATTGTGAGATTTAAACTCGCAATTGCGAATTATAATGTCCAGTTATGAAGGTGGAAAAATACGTTTTTTTTTCTCAGAGTTGCGACTTTAATAAAAAAAATTAGAAAGGTAATTGCAACTTTTTATCTCGCAATTCAACCTCGCAATTACGAGAAAAAGAAGTCAGAATTGTGAGATAAAAAGTCGCAATTACCTTTTTTATTTGTATATTTAGTGGCGGAAACAAGCTTTCATTAAACACAATGCATTAAGAGCAGGGGGTGAAAACTTTTGAACAGGATGATGTGTACATTTTTTCTTATTTTGTTTAAAGATCATATTTTTTCATTTAGCACTTCCCTTCAGAGCCTAATAACTACATGTTTCCCAGAAGACAAAATAAGTACAATTGACCCTGTTCATCCAATTAAAAAGTTTACACACCCCAGATCTTAATGCATCATTGGCTTCTTGAGCATCAATATATATATATTTTTTTCTAAGATTGTCTGCATTTTTTGCTTCAATAATTATTGTGGAAAACTGATGTTTAAAATAATATGCAGAGAAACAGTCTTATGTTTGGTGTTACATACCTTATTAGTATTTCAATGTATTCAGAGTATTTAGATTAAGTTACAAAACTTGTGTAATCTAAAAAAATACATTACTTTTTAAAGCATGTATTTTGTAGTGAAATAAATTTTAAAAGTAACCTTCCCAACCCTGGTAACATCAAACAGTCCCTTCAGTTTTCCGCAATTCCACGATAAATGAATACAACACGAAATCAACAAAATGCCGCATTTTTTACGTTCCTGCATAATTTGCCATTTCTGCTTTAAAATGTCTTGGGTAGACTTTATAGGTAACACTTTATTTTCCAGTGTCCTTGTTACACATGTTATATTTAATTACTGTAGTAGTAACTATAAATTATGCATAATTACATGCAACTAAACCAAAACTTAATCCTAACCCTAATCCAATAGTAAGTACATGTAGTTAATTATTATTACTCAGTCGTAAAATATATAATTACACTGTAACAATGACACCGTAAAATAAAATGTAACCGCACTTTATTTTACAGTCATGTTCCCCATGTACAAACTATGTACTTATTATAGTAATTACAATAACTGAGTATTAGTATTAACCCTGAACCCTCCTCTAAACCTAACCTTAACCCACCTTATATTATCCAGTACTTTAAGGTAAGTACACGTAAGAGCACGTACTGTAAAATAAAGTGCAACCATGACTTGCATGTTAATAATAAACATTTCTTTTCTTCTTGCTGTGTAAATGTGTTTAAAATCTTAATATTTGTCTCTTAATATTCTGCAGAAGAGAGAAGTTCACAGTTTCACAGCATGTGATTGGCTGATCACTACTGATGTCACACTTTCATATGCATGTGCTCTATAGTTATGCATAAACTCAGGATCAGAGAAAGTTGATTGGCTCCGAAACTATTTAACTGCCATCATGGTACGGCCCACTGATGAGTTTAGTGCTGACACAAAGCCATAAATCCTACTTTGATATGGTTGATGAATATGTGTTTCTAACGCTCCTTACCTCTGTCCGTGTCGTACAGGAATACGAATCGGTTCCAGTCGTAATGGTCGAGAAGGCTCAGTAGAGCCCCCCGGATGGATGGACGCAGCTGCAGCACGAACTGAGTCTCGCCCTCCGCAGGGAAACTGGGCGTCACCAGAGAGATGTGCAGCGCACTGCAGAACGACGTCAACGTGTGGACCGAGCGCTTGTCGTACAGGCCGAATATCGCGAAGACTCCTCGGGAATACTGCGAACAAACTGCAAAGAAAGAAAGAGAGTCATACTGTAAGTGCACAAAGAACACGCCACACGGTAAAGAACAGGAAGAAAAGGCAAACAAAATACATACAGGGTTTGAAATCAACTTTTTCACTCACCTGCTCAATTTTTAAGTGACCAACCATTCAGAACCTCTACTAGCCAAATCAAAATGATCAGAAATAAACCAGACTAATAAAGTCACTGCTAATATACATGCAAATATTTCTTAAATATATATACATATATATATATATATATACACGCCATTAAACAGCAAAGTGTGCAATACTTTTAAGTTATTTTAGTACATCAATATAATATTGCTATGAAAAAATATTTGTAGTTTTAGGATTACATTGCATTGCATTATTGTTTAATTTTCATTAAAATATTGTCAAAATGGCAGAAATCTTACAATAAACTACAATAGGAGATATTGTCTTCACATAAAATAAATGTTCTTCTTTTTCTTTTGATTTTGAGGTGAAACATGACAGGTTTCGTAAGATTTGAGTTCAATAATAAACACATTTTTCCATGTTTTTCTGAGTGAGAGTGAAAGAGAGACTTCAGTAGTCAGTGTTTAATCTTCAAAGGAGTCGAACAAACACACACACACGCGCGCAAACAGTTTGTCTGACGGTTCTTTGATGTAAGTTTATAACGTTGCCTTTTCTGTGGCTTTCTATGAATGACATACTCTAGTGTTTCTCTGCAGGATCAAACAGACCGTTCCTGCTCTCCTCTTTTATTTGTCACTCAGGTGTTTCTATCACAACAGTCTTTCTCGGAAACCCAATTTCATTTGCATTTGTCCGTGTGTTTGTAAAATGTTGATAAAAAGATGATCATCTATGTGAAAAAAACATCCATCCCTCTGTCTGTCATATAGGACCTGTTGACATGATGGCAGTATCGATGATGAAAAATAATATTAGTTTCTCCATCATAATGGACTATCTGATTCATCGACAGACCAATTAATGGAAGGATGAACGTCTGTCCAGTTATTTATAGACAGAACGCCACTCTCGACTCACATCAGCACCGACGGTCACCATGGAGATAGTTTGTAAAAGTGCTGTGATGATCAGGATGGATGGAAGAATAATATTTTATTAATACAATGTTAACTGAAAAAAAGTCTTACAATGCCTTATCAGAGACTTGAGTGGGAAAGGTTGTTGCTGAAGTGGAGAAAGTTTATATGAAGTTGTTTTTATGAAAACTACCACCGTTTACACTGTTATTTCTTTCGATGTTGCAGATAAAACAAAGATTTTAGTAGTACATAAAAAAAAAATACTTTAAAAATTTTACAAATTCCCATTTAAAGGTGCAGTGTGTAGTATTTATGATGATCTATTGACAGAAATGCAATATTGATGAATACACAGCGAAATTCAAGCCCTGTAACAGCAACAATATTCATCCGGAGCAAATGAGTGAGTGGAGGCGGGTTTGTGTGACACTCGCTGTCGGTGGATGAGAGAGAGAGAACGAGTAGAAATGAGTACTGAAAGCGTTTCATATATTTCAGTATTGATACGTATCGAAAAATCTATATTTTTGACAACACTTCATTGCACTTGAACAAAAATGTATATATTATATATAAAATTTAACCCGCCGAAGTGGCTAGTAGGAGTGACTGCGTTACACACCACTGCTGAAATACACGCGCTTGACGGCTTTGCGGGTGTTAATGTCAAGCACTGGTTGTTAAATGATCACATAACTTGCTCCACCTTTGAAACAAACTCCACTTTTCTGCCTTCTTACTTTCCCAACGCATCCAATCACCTGACTCTATTCTGCGAATAACGCTCACTTTTCACAATCCAGTCAATCCTGATGGATACAATCAACTTTTGTCCTACATTCTTCCTCTTATTGAATATCCCATTTCGCTCAGTATTGCGCCAGGGTTGTGAAAAACGTTTCATGTCGACTTCAGTGGCATCAGAGACGTCTCTTTCTCTGTGTCTGGCTCTGTTTCTGTCTGTTGCTCTGTTAAAAGAGGCCGCTTTTACAGTGTTGATCTGTGACTGTCGCTTTTCCTGTGGGGAAAGAGAAGAACGGATCTTTTTTAACACAGCCTTGAGGTGTCTGAGCCTCATGTTTTTAAGAGTGCGCGCACGCGCGTGTGTGCGTGTGTGTGTGCGCGTGTGTGTGTGTGTGTGAGTGAGTGAGTGCTTTTCTAACAACCTTCAGGGGTGTGATGAAAACGCAGTCTAACACTGATGTCACTCTGCTAAACCTTCTAAATTTAATACACCAGTCGACCTGACCTTTTGTCAGCCCACGCTCGCACACTTACTTTATCAATCTTTTACATTATGATGAATGTATTGAATCACCTTTAGCCATAGAAATAATTGAGTTCATCTGTGTGCACTCTCTATATATTATACTCATTCAGAGATGTCAAACTCTTTCCCCGTCCTTATCCTGACACCATGTCCTAACTAGATATGCACGTTTTTAGTGTCGTTTTCTGTTCTCACTGAAGGTGAAGTACTGTGCAAAGTGACTGAATTCACAGCCAATGAGAATGTGCTGTTATGTGTGGACCAATGAAATTCCATTGTGGGCGGAGCCATCATAAATAGAGTGCATTAGTGCCCGCCCCCCTTTTTCAGCGGCGCTGGTTCCGAATAGGGATTTTAAAATAGTCATTGTTAAAGCATTATATGCCATGAACTAAGCCAATCAGCTACAAGATGAATCACAACACTACAAACACTGATTTGAAGCAAAAAAAGTTTTTGAAAATCGGACAAAAAGACAAAGGTACTTAACGGCTTTAGTGAGGGAAAGAACTACAATCCCATGATGCATTGCGAACAGCATAATCTAATTAAAAACAATTAAATATGAAACTACTAATTTACAAATGTGTATGAAAACAATGTATTTTAAAAAATGGTGCTATATAGTACTAAAAGTGGTTCTTTGGCTCGTAATCATAGGGGAACCACTTTATGTGCTGTATAGCACAAAATCTTGGTGCTTCATTGGTTCTTCAGCGGCTCTTCACTGGTTCTTTGGGATGACTGAGGTGCTATATAGCACCGCTACCGTATACAGAACCTGTTAAGCCCCATGGTTCTTCAGCGGTTCTTTAGTGGTTCTTTGGGGTGGTTAAGGTGCTATATAGCACCACAGCCATACAAAGAACCTGTTAAGCCCATTTAAAGGTTCTTTACGAGCCAAAGAACCACTGTTGGGGCTGTTTAGCACCATTTTTGTTAAAGAAATAAATGCAATATGACACCTCTTATGGGTTCTACATAGCACCATTTGACAAAGCTGCTGTAGAGCACCTTTAAAGATATGGTGCTGTATAGCACCAAAAGTGGTTCCCCTATGATTACGAGCCAAGAACCACTTTTAGTGTTATATAGCACAATTTTTTTTAGTGTATGCATATATATTTCAGTATTTTGAGAGCGTAAGGAGATCATCTTGATTACGTCATTCGCTGTGCTTCATGGGAGTGGGCGGGGCTAAAAAGCTATTTTGGAGTGTGTTGCTTTTTTCGACTCTCTAAATGGTGTATTTTCTGTACAGCATCATGGGTAATGTCGTTTTTCACCACAAATTCCACTGTTAAACATGATTATTTTAAAACTAAGCTGAAATAATGCGGGCTGATGGCGTCAAATACTATCGATTAACAACCTCGTAACTCACAGTAAGGCTGTCTTTAAAGGTTAATAAGTTATTGTTCAAAGTCAATTTCCTTATGGAGAAAATGAATGAGTTTTTACTTCCGAAACCCGACTGTTGCACTCTATAGAAAACGAGCAACTGGTAAGATGACTTTTTCTATGCCACTTGTCACTGTCATGTTTCTTGAGCAGCAAATCCTCATATTAGAATGATTTCTGAAGGATCATGTGACACTGAGGACTGGAGTAATGATGCTGAAAATTCAGCTTTGATCACAGGAATGCTATCATGATGGCAGGAGAGCTGCATGTTAACATTTTTACTTTTAAAGGGGGTGAGCAAAAAAGTGCTGTTTTTGTGTGTGTCCCTTTAAATGCAAATGAGGCCCCCTTTCCAAAAGAGGGCAGAGCTTCAAGAGCTCGTGTTAGCAGCTCTGATTTCCTCACGCAGACACACACTGAAAATGTCTGAAACTGTTCAGCCTTTTATGTTCAAACCGGAGTCGGACAATGATGGAGAGACTCAAGAAGAAGAGACAACATGTAGAATGAGACCGGACGTTTCTGAATGGTTAGTTGATGAATTTATGAGTTAACTATCTTCAAGTCATTGATTAGCATATTCTGTCATGATAATCTATAAACCGCTGATGTGGGAACTGTTGTAAGATGCACAGAGCCAGAGAATATCTGCTGCATGAAGAGAGAACAGTATAGTTTAGTTTAATTACGGTTATAACTTATGTTGTCATCTTGCTTTATGACATGCTATTGCATTTGTGTTCGTACTGTATCTTCCTTTGCTTTGAACTTTGAGCGTCGTAACTTTGCAGGTGATGTTTATGCTGAAACAGCAACATTACACACTAACTAAAGTAAAAAAAAAGTGAAATCATAATCAACCACCCCTTTAAAATACCCTAATTCTACCCTAATATTACAACAGTTATTTATGTATTTATTTTATATATGTTTTTTTTTTTTTTTTCAGCTCCTGAATAAACAACAGTGGACCAAAATCAACTCTGCAAAGTAAGAGTGATTTTTTTTTTTTTTACTTATTGATTAATAAGCAGTGTTCGATCAGAGCGTCTCTACCCTTCAGCTGTAAGCTGACATCATCATTGTTGGCCTTGGTGAGTGTGTGTGTGTGTGTGTGTGTGTGTGTGTGTCTTTGGGCTGATGGGTTCTGTCCTGCACTCTAAACACAGTTAACTTTAATAAAATCACTATGGGACTATAATGCAAACAGAGCTATTAATCACCAACAGACACAGAGGGAAAGAGAGAGAGAGGATGGAGTAGCCCCAATGACTACAGGTCACAAACACACTGATTTACCATTTACCCAAACGCACATCATTCCACAGAGAGACTGTATGAAAGAGAGGAGCACCGCTGACCTTCTGGCTGTGTGTGGAGTGATTCTCAACTGGACATTTTTCACTGGACATCACGTGACGACCGGTACGGGAGGGTTTCTCCTCCCTTTAAAATGTTGCTTAGCCTATTTATTTAGCTGTCTTTATCAGACACACTTATATGGTTAATTGCATTATTGTTTTATTTATTTAGCATTGTTGTTGCTTTAAGAACAGACCTGCGACTTGTTCTTTATTCGTGTCTCACTGTGTGAGAACAACTGATACTGTATAACAGTTCTATTTTTATTACCCATAATTAAATTAAGTAACCATATAATTGTGCATTATAAACACAGAAAAATAAATAGGCTCATCAACTTATAAACACAAGGAGAAACACTTTTCATCCCTTTAGTTGGTGATGGCGTGAATTTGCATGAATTTACGTTACTGGGTATTGGTTAGTCAAATTAGACAGATGAAAATTGCAATATTTTTATTTTGTTCAGTACAATAAACAATTCTGGTATCGTCTCAGTCTGGTTGATTATGATTTCATTTTTTAACTTTAGTTAGTGTGTAATGTTGCTGTTTGAGCGTAAACAACATCAGCAAAGTTACGACGCTCAGAGTTTAAAGCAAAGGGAGATATTTTCTTTTACAGAAATCACTTTTTAAGGGCTACAACCAACGGCTGGTAGGGACTACAACGAGTTAGTGACATCACTAACCCTAACATTTACATAAACCCCGCCCCCGGGAACACACGCAACAAAGGCCATGTTGAGAAGAGGAAGAGTTGTTGTAGTCGAGCACATTTGGGAGTCGCTCAAGCTGTCACATCCGTCTTTCACATTTATTGCAATACAGTACGAACACAAACGCAATAGCATGTCATAAAGCAAGATGACAACATAAGTTATAACCGTAATTAACCGTAACACCAGCGGTTTATAGATTATCATGACAGAATATGCTAATCAATGACTTGAAGATAGTTAACTCATAAATTCATCAACTAACCATTCAGAAACGTCCGGTCTCATTCTACATGTTGTCTCTTCTTCTTGAGTCTCTCCATTATTGTCCAACTCCAGTTTGAACATAAAAGGCTGAACAGTTTCAGACATTTTGAGTGCGTGTCTGCGTGAGGAAATCAGAGCTGCTAACACGAGCTCTTGAAGCTCCGCCCTCATTTGCATTTAAAGGGACACACACAGAAACGACACGTTTTTGCTCGCCCTTAAAAAGTGACAATTTTAACATGCTATAAAAAATTATCTGTGGGGTATTTTGAGCTAAAACTTCACATACACACTCTGAGGACATCAGAGACTTATTTTATATCTTACATGCATTAACTTATGGGGCCTTATTGTAAAAGTGCAACCAAAATCTTAATAGCATTTCTGGTTCATTTATCACACTGGATGAACTGTAATGTAAGGTCAAGTTGAGTGCATTGCATTGTGGGATATGGGATCGATATGTCTGTAAATGTAATTTGCATACAGAAACATTTGTGTACAGCATTACTGCAAAAATAGAACAAATAGTGTGACATTCCACACGAACATTCCAAATGTGTTTGCCCAAGTGGATCAAGCCTCGTCTTGTTTTAGACCTGAAAATACTCCCACTGTTGTAACGTCTGGTCTGTTGTTAAATGCATCGCTACACACACACACTCACTCACACACACACACACTTCCTGCTCAGTAAGAAGTAATGATCAGCCCACTTTTAGCAAAGTGACTTGCTGCTTTCATTACCATGACAACGCAGCTGCCAGTCAAGGCTGGACCATGGCAACAGGGGTTACCATGAGTGCCAATAAAGTTGTTTTCATTAATGGAATAAGCTTTTTACTGCCATGGAGAGAGAGACAGATGGACGCACATATATATATATATATATATATAGAGAGAGAGAGAGAGAGAGAGAGAGAGAGAGAGAGCTGAATGCATAAAGAAAGCACAAGTAAATATTTCAAGTGTCAGTACAGGTGCTGATAATGCAGTTAAACCAGGATCTTACCAGGATTTGGATACAAACAGATTGTTTTCTGTAACTCTCAAAAAGTTTGAAACTGACTTCCTGACCATGTACATAACCAGACATGTGTGTGTGTGTGTGTGTGTGTCACAGAGAAAGCTCTCTTCTGGTTGGTCCTCAACAGAATGAATCATCAAACTATTTCTGCTGCAGCAAATCAGCCATTATGTGTTGCCAAGGTAACCAAGTATATACACACGCACACTCTCACTTTTTGTCTCATAGACACACACAGTTACACACACAGATGGTTCAGACACACCAAAACACAAGTTCAAGCTTTGTACCTGGATTGCTGCAGGCTGGTGCATCTGTGCTTGTGTTTTGATTTGCCAGTCAAACCAATGACAGTTAAACATTTTTATTTGTAAATCAGTTATATTGTAACCTGCATAAAGAAAGTGAAGATTTTTCACAATATCTTCATGACAGTTTAGCGCATTTCTCCTCAAATTTGTTTGTTTATACAGTATTCAGAATTACACAAACCTCAGATTAAATGTCTGGATGCATTCCAGTATGAATTTAATTTAATTTGCTTATTGTAATTTGTATGTAAAATATTGCAAAAAAAATCTTAAGGGGCCTAAAAATAGTCTTTATTTTCTTGATGCAAAAATCTATTTCTTTTTTCTTTTGTTTTTACTGTAAAATATGAATTTTCATGAGATTCACTCGCTGTTTTCTTCAGGTACTCTGAATAATTAATGGTGGTAAACTGAATGAGATCAGTAAACATACTATCCCAGCTGGAATACGTTCATTTTAGACTTTGAAACATGAATGCAGAATACAAGTGTCATCTGATATAATGCAGAAAACATCTGATCTTAAGGAATGCACTTTCACCGGAGATGCAGAAACAACATCACACCTTCACAGGCTCAATTAAAGGAAAAGTTCAGGTCTAAAAATAGAGGCTTATCATTATCAGTTGCCATTCAGAGGTGTGTTTGTGCGTAAGGAAAGGTCACAGCAGGGGCTCATCCTCATTGACTTGTTATGGGAAAGAGAGACAGACAGCTAGTGAGAGACACACACTCACACACACATGCAAACTCACACACGCTTAATTCTAAATTGTTCTTAGAATTCAAAATTTTTTGTTAAATGTATGTATATGTACACTGATCAGGCATAACATTATGACCTAATATTGTGTTGGTCCCCCTTTTGCTGCCAAAACAGCCCTGACCCGTCGAGGCATGGACTCCACTAGACCCCTGAAGGTGTGCTGTGGTATCTGGCACCAAGATGTTAGCAGCAGATCCTTTAAGTCCTGTAAGTTGCGAGGTGGGGCCTCCATGGATCGGACTTGTTTGTTCAGCACATCCCACAGATGCTCGATTGGATTGAGATCTGGGGAATTTGGAGGCCAAGTCAACACCTCAAACTCGTTGTTGTGCTCCTCAAACCATTCCTGAACCATTTTTGCTGGTTCAGGACGCATTATCCTGCTGAAAGAGCCACAGCCACCAGGGAATACCGTTTCCATGAAAGGCTGTACATGGTCTGCAACAATGCTTAGGTAGGTGGTACGTGTCAAAGTAACATCCACATGGATGGCAGGACCCAAGTTTTCCCAGCAGAACATTGCCCAAAGCATCACACTGTCTCCGCTGGCTTGCCTTCTTCCTACAGTGCATCCTGGTGCCATGAGTTCCCCAGGTAAGTGATGCACATGCACACACCCCAGGTAAGTGATGACCCTGTCGCCGGTTCACCACTGTTTCTTCCTTGGAGCATTTTTGATAGATCCTGACCACTGCAGACCGGGAACACCCCACAAGAGCTGCAGTTTTGGAGATGCTCTGACCCAGTCGTCTAGCCATCACAATTTGGCCCTTGTCAAACTCACTCAAATCCTTACGCTTGCCCATTTTTCCTGCTTCTAACACATCAACTTTGAGGACAAAATGTTCACTTGCTGCCTAATATATCCCACCCACTAACAGGAGCCATGATGAAGAGATAATCAGTGTTATTCACTTCACCTGTCTGATCTGTGTATGTTGATTCACTGTAAAAATTAGAAATGCTTTGGCAATACATTGTAACAATTGTCATGCCAATAAAGCACTTTTTGAATTGAAGTGACAGACAGCTAGTGAGATAGAGAGAGTTTCGACTTTTACAACTCTTTATTTTAACATTTACTAACCCACTAAAATATTATATATTGTTTCCATGCAGACGCAATGCTACAATGTGCATATGCAAAACAAATCTCAAAATCATGGAGGGAAAAAGTAAATAAATCAAATGTCAAGTCAAGTCAAGTCAACTTTATTTATATAGCGCTTTTTACAATGCAGATTGTTTCAAAGCAGCTTCACAGTGTTAAACAGGAAAATAATGAACAGAATTTGATTCGGCTGTACAGCCGCTCTGGAGAAAACGGTGATGTCATCAGCTCATTTCAATTATCATATATATTTAAGTAATGTAGTTGATATAGTTAATTTAGTTTAGTAATTAAATTTATTTGGATATTTATTTGAAAATTTAGTGTCCCCAACTGAGCAAGCCAGAGGCGACAGTGGCAAGGAACCAAAACTCCATCAGGTGTCCTAATGGAGAAAAATAAACCTTGGGAGAAACCAGGCTCAGTCGGGGTGCCAGTTCTCCTCTGGCCAATTAACAAACAGTGTATGATTATTATTTTGGCAGCCTTACAGGTCAGAAGTAATATTAGATCGGATTTTTCGAAATGTAAAATTGCCTAACAAACATCACCAGTTAAACACTATAGTCTCATCTTCACATATTGACAATAAAACACCATTAGCACACCATTTAAATTAAAATTCAAGTAAATTCTTTGTTCCACTCTGATTCTCGATTCAACCAAAGCAGTAAAAATTTGATTTAAATTGATTTTTAATAGATAATTAAAAATCAGCAGCCATTCTACAGGTCTTCCAAACAGCTAATTTAGCCAATTTGCCAAAGTACACTGTTCTGTGCGTGTTTTCAAGTACTTGCATCCATAAACAAAAAGCGTCTTGTTAAAACAAAAACCTAAATTTCCAAGTATTCTTTCCAGTACAGTAAACAGTGCTACTAACCTGGAACATTCTGCAAAAACATGAAACACAGTCTCTGGTTTGGTACAAGAATTACAGGATGGTAAAACAGCCTTATTGAACCGTATTGGCAACACACAGTGCAAATCTCCCGAATGTTTTGGGAGGGGACCTTTGCACAAGAGCCTCCAAGAAGGAGCAAGATCATCAGAAACCATAAGATATTCTTTCCATTTTGTATCACACCTGTGATTAATATCTTCAGAATAATCAGTCTTAATCAAACTCTCTTTTTCCAACTGCTTGAAAATCAAGCTCCTGTAGCCCCTTGAATTTCAACAACTTCCCTTCTTGGTCATCCTCTGTACAAACCCTTGGAGACACAATTAACTTAGGGAAAGAACACTGCATCGAGTCTCAGACAGGAAACAAGGAAAAGCAGCTTTTCAGATGGTTTATGAAATGTTCCATCGAAATCCCACCTGTTCACAAATTCCATTTTCTGGAAACAATATCAATCAGATGTGCAACTTTGGTCAAGCCCTTTGCTATAAATGCAAGGCAAGTTTATATACACTCACCTAAAGGATTATTAGGAACACCATACTAATACTGTGTTTGACCCCCTTTCGCCTTCAGAACTGCCTTAATTCTACGTGGCATTGATTCAACAAGGTGCTGAAAGCATTCTTTAGAAATGTTGGCCCATATTGATAGGATAGCATCTTGCAGTTGATGGAGATTTGTGGGATGCACATCCAGGGCACGAAGCTCCCGTTCCACCACATCCCAAAGATGCTCTATTGGGTTGAGATCTGGTGACTGTGGGGGCCATTTTAGTACAGTGAACTCATTGTCATGTTCAAGAAACCAATTTGAAATGATTCGAGCTTTGTGACATGGTGCATTATCCTGCTGGAAGTAGCCATCAGAGGATGGGTACATGGTGGTCATAAAGGGTTGGACATGGTCAGAAACAATGCTCAGGTAGGCCGTGGCATTTAAACGATGCCCAATTGGCACTAAGGGGCCTAAAGTGTGCCAAGAAAACATCCCTCACACCATTACACCACCACCACCAGCCTGCACAGTGGTAACAAGGCATGATGGATCCATGTTCTCATTCTGTTTACGCCAAATTCTGACTCTACCATCTGAATGTCTCAACAGAAATTGAGACTCATCAGACCAGGCAACATTTTTCCAGTCTTCAACTGTCTAATTTTGGTGAGCTCGTGCAAATTGTAGCCTCTTTTTCCTATTTGTAGTGGAGATGAGTGGTACCCGGTGGGGTCTTCTGCTGTTGTAGCCCATCCGCCTCAAGGTTGTGCGTGTTGTGGCTTCACAAATGCTTTGCTGCATACCTTGGTTGTAACGAGTGGTTATTTTAGTCAAAGTTGCTCTTCTATCAGCTTGAATCAGTAGGCCCATTCTCCTCTGACCTCTAGCATCAACAAGGCATTTTGGCCCACAGGACTGCCGCATACTGGATGTTTTTCCCTTTTCACACCATTCTTTGTAAACTCTACAAATGGTTGTGCGTGAAAATCCCAGTAACTGAGCAGATTGTGAAATACTCAGACCGGCCCGCCTGGCACCAACAACCATGCCACGCTCAAAATTGCTTAAATCACCTTTCTTTCCCATTCTGACATTCAGTTTGGAGTTCAGGAGATTGTCTTGACCAGGACCACACCCCTAAATGCATTGAAGCAACTGCCATGTGATTGGTTGATTAGATAATTGCATTAATGAGAAATTGAACAGGTGTTCCTAATAATCCTTTAGGTGAGTGTATATAGCACATTTCATAAAGGTATTAAAATAAGGATAAAATAATCACTACATATGCATAAGAAATAAAAATCCTGAATCACTAAATTCAGCTGGTAAGAAAGACAGACAGGTAGTGAGACAGATCCAGGAAGGGATTCTGTGCTAGTTAATATTGATGAGCATTTATCCAAGTGCCATTCAAAGGAACCTACAGAGACGACCTTTACACACACACACACACACACACACACACACACACACACTCGGTCATTCTGGCTTTCACAGCCATCAAACTGTTGTGAGACTTTGTTCAGACGGGCAGCAGAACTCTGTTTGTTGTTGTTTCTGACTCAAATACATTTGGTAGTTTCTAGTCTGCTCATCAAACATCATAATATGTGCTTTTATGTACAAATGTGGTTTTAATCTGGGCTTAATTAGCATTATTTACATATTATTATAGAATTTATGGTAACAACACTAAGGATTCATTCGTTAACGACATTAGCATGAACTAACAATGACCAATACTTCTACAGCATTTATTCATCTTAGTCAATGTTAATATTAACATTTGCTGATATATTATTAAGGCCTACAATCAGTATTCACTTTATCACTTTTTTCATTGTTCATGAACGATTCGTCAGACAAATGACTAGCGACTCATTTATGATTCTCATAATTTATCTTTGGCTGCATTATAATGATTTCTTAAAAATGATCTTAGATTGCGTGTCTGCCCGTGTTCAGGGAATTTTTTCTATTTTAAATCCGCTCGAATGAATGTATTACTGTTACACGTTACATTTTCAACACTAGATCTATTGTTTGATTTCTAATATCCTTTTGTCATGTGTTTTGCATGTAAAGTTTGCAAGTTAAATTCTTCTCTTTGTCCGCTGAGATGCACACAGAACCACTAATCCACACACACACACACACACGCGTTCTGATGAACAACGACGAGACAGTCGCTGCGAGCGGCTAAATGATGACTCAGTAAAGAGATTCATTGAACCATCTCAAGACATCAAGATCCAACAACACACGGGTAAACATTTACACATCATGCATACACATTTAAAATGACTATCAGACACAAACATACACAAACATACACACACACACACACACACACACATGTACGTACAGGTCACAGACAGGTTCATGCATTACTCACTCAACTAGAGACCAAACACACGTCATTTAGTGATAGACTGAAGCTCAGAGGAGTTCAGCTCCTGGCTGTGTGGTTCAGCAGACGTGAAGTTCATCCTACACACAAACACACACACACACGCGCGTAGGTCGAGATCATGTGTCTATGTGTCTATGTGTCTATGTGTCTATGTGTCTATGTGTCTATGTGTCTATGTCTATGTGTCTATGTGCTGTGCTGGGTTATTGGATGATTGACAGATTGACAGAACAATCTATCTATCAATCTGTGTGCGTGTGTGTGTGTGTGTGTGTGTGTGTGTGATAGATAGAATGACAGATAGATAGATAGATAGATAGATAGATAGATAGATAGATAGATAGATAGATAGATAGATAGATAGATAGATAGATAGATAGATAGATAGAACAACATAATGATAGATAGATAGACAGATAGATAGAACGATAGATGATAGATAGAACAACAGAATGATAGATAGATAGATAGATAGATAGATAGATAGATAGATAGATAGATAGATAGATAGATAGAACGACATAATGATAGATAGATAGATAGATAGATAGATAGATAGATAGATAGATAGATAGATAGATAGAACAACATAATGATAGATAGATAGATAGATAGATAGATAGATAGAACAACAGAATGATAGATAGATAGATAGATAAATAGATAGATAGATAGAACAACAGAATGATAGATAGATAGATATAGATAGATAGATAGATAGATAGATAGATAGATAGATAGATAGATAGATAGATAGATAGATAGATAGATAGATAGATAGAACAACAGATAGATAGATAGATAGATAGATAGATAGAACAACAGAATGATAGATAGATAGATAGATAGATAGATAGATAGATAGAACAACATAATGATAGATAGATAGACAGATAGATAGAACGATAGATGATAGATAGATAGAACAACAGAATGATAGATAGATAGATAGATAGATAGATAGATAGATAGATAGATAGATAGAACGACATAATGATAGATAGATAGATAGATAGATAGATAGATAGATAGATAGATAGATAGATAGAACAACAGAATGATAGATAGATAGATAGATAGATAGATAGATAGATAGATAGATAGATAGATAGATAGATAGATAGATAGATAGATAGATAGAACAACAGAATGATAGATAGATAGATAGATAGATAGAACAACAGAATGATAGATAGATAGATAGATAGATAGATAGAACAACAGATAGATAGATAGATAGATAGATAGATAGATAGATAGATAGATAGATAGATAGATAGATAGATAGAACAACAGAATGATAGATAGATAGATAGATAGATAGATAGATAGATAGATAGATAGAACAACATAATGATAGATAGATAGACAGATAGATAGAACGATAGATGATAGATAGATAGAACAACAGAATGATAGATAGATAGATAGATAGATAGATAGATAGATAGATAGATAGATAGATAGAACGACATAATGATAGATAGATAGATAGATAGATAGATAGATAGATAGATAGATAGAACAACAGAATGATAGATAGATAGATAGATAGATAGATAGATAGATAGATAGATAGAACAACAGAATGATAGATAGATAGATAGATAGATAGATAGATAGATAGAACAACAGAATGATAGATAGATAGATAGATAGATAGATAGATAGATAGATAGATAGAACAACAGAATGATAGATAAATAGATAGACAGAACAATCTATCTATCTATCTATCTCTCTATATTTCTGTTCTATCGCTCGTTCTGTTCATCCGTCCATTTACTGCATTCATCATCCATAAATATTTTTTGTCTCATCCATCAGTCTGTAGCTTCTGTTTTTCTTTATCTTTTAGTCTCTTCATCTTTCTTACTCTCTCTCTCTCTCTCTCTCTCTCTCTCCGTGTGTGTTTGCTCTAAACATTTACTGCTGCACAAAGGTCACGACACACCCATCCATTTATCTCTCTCCCGTTTCTCTTTTATCTCCTCCCTTCCGTTCCCTCTGTTTCTCCGTCTGTGCCATGCATTTGACAACATATCATTCCCGTAATTTCTTCATTCCTCCCCTTTCATTAAATAAATCCCTCCATCTCCTGATTCCATTCATCACGCGCTCTCTCTCTCAGCTGAAACTCATTCAGAGATTGATTTTGCTCGCTGCTTTTAAGTGCTCAGATAAAGGTGTGTTAGGATAAAAGAGAAAACCCTTTCCACTCCTTATTCTCTCCTGCAGCCCGAGGAGACGAGCGGGAAACGATTAACTTCACCTCTCTACCTCTTTCTCTCCATCTATCTCTCTCTCACACACACACACACCTCATTCCCAAAGCTGTCAGTATTCCGCAGCTGATGAGGGCTAAAAGAGCTGGAAGGCAGCCAGGGCAGAGATAAAGCGCGCGCACGCACACACACACACACACACACACACACACACAGACTGCTGCATCAAGACAGCAGTGGATTCTGCAGACTCAGGCTGGGCGTCCAGTGCGCAAGAGTGCAAGAGGTTGCTGCCCAGCGGAAGAGAGGTTAAACTGGGATTGACTCGCCTCTGCTGGTCCCTGTCTGACTTTTGCTCTGAAAACACACACATCGGTTCTTCAGTGGTTCCTCAGGTTCTTATCAAGAACCATTTTTGTCTGCTTTGTTGCTTTGGAGTTTTTTTAGATCTGTATTTTTGTCTCTGGTTTCTTTTGAAGTCGACATGAAATAAAAATTTCATGTCCATACACTAAAAAATTAGGTTATTTTTTCTACCCAAATTCTGGGTTGAGCCTTTTGGGTCATTTTTGGGGTTATTTTTTTATTTGGGTAGTTTTTGTGTTACGCAGATCCTGGGTCAGACGTAACAACCCAGTGTTTGGGTAGTTTTTGTGTTACACAGATCCTGGGTCAGACGTAACAACCCAGTGTTTGGGTAGTTTTTGTTACACAGATCCTGGGTCAGACGTAACAACCCAGTGTTTGGGTAGTTTTTGTGTTACACAGATCCTGGGTCAGATGTAACAACCCAGTGTTTGGGTAGTTTTTGTGTTACACAGATCCTGGGTCAGACGTAACAACCCAGTGTTTGGATAGTCTTTGTGTTACCCAGATCCTAGGTCAGACGTAACAACCCAGTGTTTGGGTAGTTTTTGTGTTACACAGATCCTGGGTCAGACGTAACAACCCAGTGTTTGGGTAGTTTTTGTGTTACACAGATCCTGGGTCAGACGTAACAACCCAGTGTTTGGGTAGTTTTTGTTACACAGATCCTGGGTCAGACGTAACAACCCAGTGTTTGGGTAGTTTTTGTGTTACACAGATCCTGGGTCAGATGTAACAACCCAGTGTTTGGGTAGTTTTTGTGTTACCCAGATCCTGGGTCAGACGTAACAACCCAGTGTTTGGATAGTCTTTGTGTTACCCAGATCCTAGGTCAGACGTAACAACCCAGTGTTTGGGTAGTTTTTGTGTTACACAGATCCTGGGTCAGACGTAACAACCCAGTGTTTGGGTAGTTTTTGTGTTACACAGATCCTGGGTCAGACGTAACAACCCAGTGTTTGGGTAGTTTTTGTGTTACACAGATCCTGGGTCAGACGTAACAACCCAGTGTTTGGGTAGTTTTTGTGTTACACAGATCCTGGGTCAGACTTAACAACCCAGTGTTTGGGTAGTTTTTGTGTTACACAGATCCTGGGTCAGACGTAACAACCCAGTGTTTGGGTAGTTTTTGTGTTACACAGATCCTGGGTCAGACGTAACAACCCAGTGTTTGGATAGTCTTTGTGTTACCCAGATCCTGGGTCAGACGTAACAACCCAGTGTTTGGATAGTTTTTGTGGTACTCAGATCCTGGGTCAGACGTAACAACCCAGTGTTTGGGTAGTTTTTGTGTTACCCAGATCCTGGGTCAGACGTAACAACCCAGTGTTTGAATAGTCTTTGTGTTACCCAGATCCTAGGTCAGACGTAACAACCCAGTGTTTGGGTAGTTTTTGTGTTACACAGATCCTGGGTCAGACGTAACAACCCAGTGTTTGGGTAGTCTTTGTGTTACCCAGATCCTAGGTCAGACGTAACAACCCAGTGTTTGGGTAGTTTTTGTGTTACACAGATCCTGGGTCAGACGTAACAACCCAGTGTTTGGGTAGTTTTTGTGTTACACAGATCCTGGGTCAGACGTAACAACCCAGTGTTTGGGTAGTTTTTGTTACACAGATCCTGGGTCAGACGTAACAACCCAGTGTTTGGGTAGTTTTTGTGTTACACAGATCCTGGGTCAGATGTAACAACCCAGTGTTTGGGTAGTTTTTGTGTTACCCAGATCCTGGGTCAGACGTAACAACCCAGTGTTTGGATAGTCTTTGTGTTACCCAGATCCTAGGTCAGACGTAACAACCCAGTGTTTGGGTAGTTTTTGTGTTACACAGATCCTGGGTCAGACGTAACAACCCAGTGTTTGGGTAGTTTTTGTGTTACACAGATCCTGGGTCAGACGTAACAACCCAGTGTTTGGGTAGTTTTTGTGTTACACAGATCCTGGGTCAGACGTAACAACCCAGTGTTTGGGTAGTTTTTGTGTTACACAGATCCTGGGTCAGACTTAACAACCCAGTGTTTGGGTAGTTTTTGTGTTACACAGATCCTGGGTCAGACGTAACAACCCAGTGTTTGGGTAGTTTTTGTGTTACACAGATCCTGGGTCAGACGTAACAACCCAGTGTTTGGATAGTCTTTGTGTTACCCAGATCCTGGGTCAGACGTAACAACCCAGTGTTTGGATAGTTTTTGTGGTACTCAGATCCTGGGTCAGACGTAACAACCCAGTGTTTGGGTAGTTTTTGTGTTACCCAGATCCTGGGTCAGACGTAACAACCCAGTGTTTGAATAGTCTTTGTGTTACCCAGATCCTAGGTCAGACGTAACAACCCAGTGTTTGGGTAGTTTTTGTGTTACACAGATCCTGGGTCAGACGTAACAACCCAGTGTTTGGGTAGTTTTTGTGTTACACAGATCCTGGGTCAGACGTAACAACCCAGTGTTTGGATAGTTTTTGTGTTACACAGATCCTGAGTCAGACGTAACAACCCAGGGTTTGGGTAGTTTTTGTGTTACACAGATCCTGGGTCAGACGTAACAACCCAGTGTTTGGGTAGTTTTTGTGTTACACAGATCCTGGGTCAGACGTAACAACCCAGTGTTTGGATAGTCTTTGTGTTACCCAGATCCTGGGTCAGACGTAACAACCCAGTGTTTGGATAGTTTTTGTGGTACTCAGATCCTGGGTCAGACGTAACAACCCAGTGTTTGGGTAGTTTTTGTGTTACCCAGATCCTGGGTCAGACGTAACAACCCAGTGTTTGAATAGTCTTTGTGTTACCCAGATCCTAGGTCAGACGTAACAACCCAGTGTTTGGGTAGTTTTTGTGTTACACAGATCCTGGGTCAGACGTAACAACCCAGTGTTTGGGTAGTTTTTGTGTTACACAGATCCTGGGTCAGACGTAACAACCCAGTGTTTGGATAGTTTTTGTGTTACACAGATCCTGAGTCAGACGTAACAACCCAGGGTTTGGGTAGTTTTTGTGTTACACAGATCCTGGGTCAGACGTAACAACCCAGTGTTTGGGTAGTTTTTGTGTTACACAGATCCTGGGTCAGACGTAACCCAGTGTTTGGGTAGTTTTTGTGTTACACAGATCCTGGGTCAGACGTAACAACCCAGTGTTTGGGTTATTTATCACGGGCATTGTGCGTCGTCTTCAGGAGAGAGCAGTGCCGCTCCATCAAATTGGTGCATGTCTTTGGTAAAATACAGGTTTGTGTACATTTTATTTTTATCTATAAATTCGTTATTGTTGCTGTATATCGTTTAATTTAATGAAAAGCAACATACAGGGGTGCGATGTGAGTCACCTAAACGAGATGTCTTTTCGCGTGATGGAAACGCCTGATGCCTTGCATAACATTTTATGACTTTATTCAAAAAGATACAGAATATAAATTCTTATGATGTTAAAATATGTCCTCAGAACTGTTCACTGATTGTTTATGGACAGGTTATGGAGTCTTATTTCAGCTACGAGAGAAACGCAGGCCGGCGGTCTGAAGTCAGAAGTTCCCCCGCTGAACACGACACAAGCTCCGGCACGAGATCCAGCTCCGTTACGGTGGAAACGGGACAACAGAGACCGGTCGATTACACGTGAATTATGTTAAACGAGCTTAAATATTGCCAATAAAATTTTTTTTTAAAAAATATATAAAATATGCTATACTGTAAAATATGATCAAAAATAAAGGAATTATCATGTATTTTTTTAAAGTTTAGAGGATTTAAGTTAATCCGTAAACATCAATTTATGTATGAAGTAAAAAAAATATTCTGGATTAAATCAACCCATTATGCTGGGTTACATAAACAACCCAATTTGCTGGGTAAAATGACCCCACATGTGGTCTGTCCTATATTTACCCAGCCCTTGGGTTGTTTTTAACCCAGTTGTATGTTTGACATTTTTGAAAGTGTTTTGACCTTGTATTGTTTAATCAAAATGTCTTAACTGGACCTTCCGGTGAAAACTTCTCTCTGGTTACGTATGCAGATTAAACCCCGCCCCTTCATTTGCCTGCACTTTTGAGTGCCACGCCCACACCCCAACAGCCAATCAACATCCGACACATCAAAGCAAGTCCCCACCCTACAATACGGAACAAAGGATCCGTTAAGCCGTTAACTAAAACTATTAAGAAATATTTTTGTTAACTGGAATGAAATAAAATATAAATATAAGATGGAAAAAAAAAACTTGCTGTCACTTAAAGTTAAAAAGTAAAAGAAAATAAGAAATAAACTGAAAAAAAACTGAAATAAGTTTAGGTTGAAGCACTAAAAGTTACTAGCTGGAAAAAAAATAACAACACTCAAACTTGAAATAAAATTAAACGTAAATAGTAATATTAAATATTTTTTAAAAAGTAAATATTAAATAATAACAATTTTACTAAAATTAAAATGAAAACACAAAAAATCTCATCAATCTCAAAATTCAATCATTAAAATATTATTAAATAAATAATACTAAAATAAAACTGCTTTAAGCACCTGAAATCTGACGCCACTAATGGTGAAGAAGTCATAATGTGTGCTGAATGTTTCTCTGATATTCCTTCTTTAAAACTGCTCCTCAAACTAATTGCTAAATGTAAATAAAGGATCAGAGTCGGATCTGTTTGTACAATATTTACAGAAGCCAGTAGTCAAGAAAGCAGATTTCAAATAAACCTGCCCAATTCAAAGCTCACACAATCATCATACAGAAAAGTCAGGCTTACGTAAATACGTTAATTAAAAGCCTGATGTCCAATTAGACGCTTTTCCCAATGCTCGTGATGCTCTCATAGACATCCTGTGAAGCACGGCGTGCCTGCTGTCCTCTCAGCATCGATCGTTACTGCGCTAAAATCAATCAGTGATATAAATACAGGTATGTGCCTTAGACTCCCAGCGGAGCACGGCTGCGTACAGTGAATCTGCGGCATATTTTCATGATTACGTTAACTGGAAAAGGTTTTAAGATCTCAATGGCCTCTTGAGTGCTGAGGTTTTTACAGCATGTTAAGTATGTAAACAGGCTGTACACTTGTAACTCTCAAGCATGTGCGTCTGTGTCTGCATAAAGAGCATTTCTGCTCTACAACTCTTTTTGTTTTTGACTTGAATTGCAGGCAACTGAAAAAGGAATCGACCGACAACGAACTCTAACAAGGCCAGAGACGGACAGATGCACTATTTGTGCACCGTAGCATGCTGAAAGATGGTCAAGAGTTGATGTTGAGGTGCAGGGCTTGACATCAACTTTTTTGCTCACCAGCCACTGTCAGCATTTTCACTAGCCACAATTTTGACATTGATACCATGGGAGAAACTGCCATATAGATATTTTTAATATCATCTCATAATTTGTCAGCAGGTTTATTAGGCCGCTGTCACTTTAAGAGCTGACGCGCGGATCCATTACACTGTTACACATGCGTTTTCTTTCTCAACTGTTTACGTTCACTTGAAACAGAACTCACTGTGTTTACGTGAATACTCACCAAGACCGGCTTTTTGACATTATTGTGTGTGTGTTTGACAGCAAAAAAACACTCAATTTAGTGCTCAGAGGCGGCTTTATGTGCCGCACTTTGGGTGCACAATATCTGCAGGAATGAGTAAAATACGCGCAATCCCACGCCGAAATTCAAGCCCTGTAACAGCAACAATATTCATCCGGAGCAAATGAAGCGAGTGAGTGAGTGGAGGCGGGTTTGTGTGACACTCGCTGTCAGAGATGAGAGAGATCCACCCGCATTTGGTGGGTTGGTGGGTGTTAATGTCCAGCCCTGTTGAGGTATATGCATGCAGTGATTGAATGAAAAAGTTGCTCTTTTTAAGCTGCATTGTGTCATTACCGTGGCATTAACAGCATTGCACAGAATAGCAAAAATAATGACTTTTCAGATTCTCCCATTGTCCCACCTCATCTGCCATTGGTCAGTCAAACTAATAGTCCCGCCCTCAAACTTACATCACTGGTTGGGTCAGAAGTTGTCATGCCAGGCCACTCAAACAAACGCATCAGTGTTTTACTCTTCAAGAAATTAAACTACAGATAACTGACTAGACACTGCAGTGACTCAAAACAAACTCGTTTTCATTTTCACTCATTTTCTCTGACTGTGTGACATAACTTTTGACGTCTTTCACTCACAGGCGTTGGTGACAGCAAAGCTGTTGGCCGTCTCGATGTTGTCGACATGTGGAACCAGGTTGAACGGGGCTTCCGTGGCGTTTGGACTCGTGTTGTGGAGAAATATGGCCAAGCGGAAAGCTGTGTATTCTTGATCCGTGTTTCTTATAAACAACCCACCTGGAAAGAGTGAGAGGAAGAAGGAATGAGTGACTGCAAAGAGCAAAGAGGTGCTTATGTATCCTAAAGGAATAGTTCACCCTAAAATGGAAAATTCTGTATTGATTTCTGCTTCTCTTTCACTATAGAGTGCAAAAGTATTTTTTCTATTCATAGGGATTTTTGGGAAGTCTTTGTTAAAGCCTTATAAGCCATGAAGTAAGCCACGGTATGAATCATAACATTACAAACTTTGATGTGAAGCAAAAAAGTTTTAGAAAATCAGACAAAAAAGATAAAGGTTCAAGACTGTGAACTTAACGGCTTTAGTGAGGGAAAGAACTACAATCCCATGATGCATTGCGAACAGCATAATTGAGGTATAAAACTTTATATATACACTAAAACATATGTTTCAGTGATTAGAGTACGTCACACGCAGTGCTTCATGAGAGTGGACGGAGCTCAGAGGTCTTTAGGCGCGTTGTGCTTGCTTCGACTCTCTAAATCAGGGGTTCTCAAAAACTGCACATTTTGTATGTCTCCCTCATCTAACACACCGGATTCAACTCATGAGCTCATTATTAGAGACTGCAAGACCTGAAGTGGGTGTGTCAAATATGGGAGACATACAAAATGTGCAGGGCTGGGGGTCCTCCAGGACAGGTTTAAAAACCCCTGCTCTAAATGGTGTATTTTCTGCACGGCATCATGGGTAATGTAGTTTTTCACCACAAATCCAGCTGTTAAACATGATTATTTTAAAACTAAGTTGAACTGATGGAAACAACCTCGCAGCTCACAGTGGTCTGTATTTAAAGGTTTATAAGTTATTGTTCAAAATCTATTTCCCTATGGAGAAAATGAGTTTTTCACTCTATGAATCATCTTCTCGGCTCTAAAATCTCTTTTCAATAATCCATTACACTCGGATGTTTGTCACAATACGGAAGAAAAGATCTGTTGCTGCTTCCATTTCATCACCACTTTATTATTTTTTAACTAAACCTAAAAAAAACAAAAAAACAAAATTTTTGTTATTTGAAATAAAGCTGATTGAAATACTGAAATAAGTTTAGGTTGAAGCACTAAAATTACTAATTGTAAATAAAATAAAATAATAACATCTTATAAACAATCCAGCTGGAAAGAGTGAAAGGAAGAAAGAATAAGTGACTGCAAAGAGGAAAGAAAAGAGAAAGAGCATCACCCTAAAATGGACAATTCTGTCATCATTTGCGTAGCTCTAAAATCTCATTGCGTTTAAATTCATGTATGGCACATCGATAACACAAATGTACACAAATGTCCATGAGATTTAAGACACCTACCTTTTTTTTATTATAGCATATAACCATCAGCCTATTCAGTGATTTTTTTTCAGAAAGGGTGATTCAGAAGGGTGCGAGCTCGGTAATGCAATGCTGTGTGCTAACTGCCACAAGAGGAAAAAGAGCAGAAGAAGAAGAGACGATCTACGCACCATCCCAAAACAAGAGTTCAGATGGCACGCAAGAGCTTGCTAGTAGCCTATGCGCTGATTTTCCATTCTTTTTCGCGCTCCACAAACTTCACAGAAAGGAAACTGAGATGGCAGAAATCCTGAAACCTGCCCAGACATCCTGTGTTTTCTCTATTTTACAAAAGTGAGTGTACACCAATAAAAATAGACCCTTTACAGTTTCGAATGATGTTTTAGGCCCAATCCCAATTCTATTTCATACCCCTTCCCCTTGCCCCTTGAAACAGAGTGGTATTCGTTGTATTTTTTCCCAAATTCCGTTTTAATTTTTTTGGACTCCATTTTAAAGATTAAATTACATTTTTGTTATCAAAAAGCATGTCTAATGCATTTAAATCATGAAACATATACAAATTAACAACAATTTATTAGAATTGTTTCCTGCAACTTAATTCAGAAAAAAAACTCCTTGTGTAGTAACCTACCACCTTCCTAACCTTCCACATGTAGTAACCTAGAATACTGTCTAACACTTGATGGCTGCTCTGTCAAGTCCTCGTCGTCAGTTAGGAACCTGGGTGTGTTCTTTGATACCAATCTTTAATTTGAAAGCCACGTTTCTAGCATCTGTAAAACTGCATTCTACCATCTTAAAAATATATCTAAATTACGGCATATGCTTTCAATGCAAAATGCTGAACAGTTAGTTCATGCGTTCATGACCTCAAGGCTAGATTATTGTAATGCTCTACTGGGTGGTTGCCCCGCTTGCTTAATAAATAAACTGCAGCTGGTCCAAAATGCAGGAGCTCGAGTTCTTACTAGAACCAGGAAGTATGACCATATTAGCCCGGTTCTGTCAACACTGCACTGGCTCCCTATTAAACATCGCATACATTTTAAAATCTTGCTAATTACTTACAAATCACTAAATGGTTTAGCTCCCCAGTACTTGAGCGAGCTCTTAACGCATTATACTCCATCACGTCTATTGCGGTCTCAAAACTCTGTCCAGTTGATAATACCTAGAATATCAAAATCAACTACAGGCGGTTGATCCTTTTTTTCCCTATTTAGCACCTAAACTCTGGAACAGCCTTCCTAGCATTGTTCGGGAAGCAGACACACCCTGTCAGTTTAAATCTAGACTAAAAACACATCTCTTTACTATGGCATACACATAAAACATTATCAGTTTCTATTATTCAAATCAGTTAAATGATTGTTAGGCTGCATTAACTAGGTCAGCCGGAACCGGGAACACTTCCCATAACACCTGATGTACTCGTTACATCATAAGAAGAATGGCATCTACGCTAATGTTAGTCTCTCTGTTTATCCCGAGGTTTACCGCAGTCAGCCGGATCCGGGCCGTATCCAGATCAGATAGTGGACCTGCACCTGGACATAACCAACTCATCCCTGAAGTGTCCGAGAGACCGTGTCAACTAGACTCTCTCCTGTGACGGCCTTGACTTGACTTGACTTGAGTAGGGCCCTATGAAATATGTTTTTTTTTTCAAATTCTGTGTTTTCTGGATTCCATTTTAATGGTTTAATTAAATTTTAATAATCAAAAGCATGTCTAATTAATTGAATACAAAATCAACAATTTATGTAGAAATGCAGGGAAATTTCTCATACCTCATACGTTTGAAGTGGGGTCTTGATAAATCTTTGTTTGAAGAGATGCAGTTTGTGTTTCCAGAGTTCTGCAAGTGTGTGTGTTTGTTCCCGGTCATGAGTGGAAACCGCAGGTGGTGAGTGAAAGTACATCAAATGTGTGTGTTTTGTTGGCAATCGGCGCATATAATTGATAAGTGCATATAATGAACAACACCAATGTATAGTGAATCGGGAGTTATCCAGGGATAATGCCATGATGTATTTTTTTTGTGTGTGTGTGTGTGCTTGTGACTCTTTAGCTCCGCCCACTGCACGCCTCCACGTGTCCGGCTGTTTTTGTAAAGAATCGGTACAGCGTATCTGTCTTTTATAAATATGATCAAACTAAAGACAGGAGATATGAAGGATGCAATACTACTCTATAGGTACTTAAGATTAACATGAGACTGGCAGAAACTGTGTGTGTTATGACTCTTTAAGTTGTTTCCGCTGTTATAATCATTTGGCATTGTGCCGATTTGTGTGGTGGAAGTCTCTGTACAGTCCAGTGATGAAATATGCATGTCCTAGAAATGGGAAGCCTCAGGTGCCGCTTCGCTCGCCGTCTCCTCGTGGAAAGGTGAAGTAGGCTCTTTTCCTCCTTCTCGCTCCTCTTTCCGTGATTACTTGAGAAAGCGTAATATTGACGTTTGTGCATTTGCCATTGTCACCGCATGTTAATGAACTCTTACCCGCAAAGACTGTGTAGGCTACACACAACACCTTTGAAAACAGCCGTTGCATTTTCCCACGCAGCATTGGGCAATCTACCAATTAGAGTAACAAATCAACAATTCCTTAATGTGACTTCTGTGTGCCGTTACACCCCTGCAAAACAGAGCAGTGTGAACATTCTGCTAAACCTCTCGTTTGTGCTCCACAGATTAAAGAAAGCCATTCCAGGTTGGAACAGCATGAAGGTGGGTTAAATGCTCATTCTTGGGTGAACTATCCCTTTAATCATGGAAATAAAGTGTGCGGAAGATGGCATTTGTTGTCGGTGTCACCAGAGCAGGCACGTCTGCACTTGGCACGGTTCTGTCTCATCACATCCTCTCTAATTATCCTCTCTTTTTGATAGACGTTTTGGCTCAACTGCAGTTTGAGATCCCACAACGTGCTTTTATGTGCGAGGAACAACACAAGCATTGTGCATTTGCATTGCAGCGGTATGTAAATGTCATTAGGCATTGCGTGCAACTCTGCCGACTGTGTGTGTGCGTGTCCCTATTTAGCGTATTAACTTTATCGGCAGTGCTGTCAAAGGCGCACAAGTCAGCGGCTGCATCTCATTATGGCGTGAGACTCTCCATCTCAATGAGCAATGCAGTCACTGAACACACACACACACACAAGACACATCCTGCAAAAAGAGAGGGAACTGTGTGTGTGCGAGAGCGAGAGGGTTTTTCTGGGCATGCATAGTGGTTTGTTGATATTAATCAAATGTAGAGATGCAAATCTGTAAAGTTTGATTGGGAAGAGGTCATCCAGAATACTGCAGTGATGCCCTGAACTGGCGAGGAAAAGCACACTCAACATGCACTTGATGACCACACACACACCAGCACAACTCATGCATGCTAAACTAACACTATCACCCCTTGAAAACATCATGCCACCTCTGTGAAATAATTATACAGTCATTCAGTATCACATTCAAGAGACATGGCACCATGTTAGGGCACTTTGTAAGGATCAGCGACGTGTCCTTCCCCAAAATTTAAACCAATATTTTTTAAATTTTAAACCAGTTTTCACTGACCAAACTTTCATATTTGGTTCCCCCAAGTCCTTTGCTCACACATCATTGGCTTGTAACAAGCAGGAAAACCTAGTTTGTTGCTCAAAACCTGTTTTTAGGGTTTAATAAGGTGAACAGAGCAAGAAGACAAAGCCATTTCAGCATACAAGGTTTTTGATGTTTTAAATAGCATTTAACATCCCTATTTTTAGACTCATGTCTCTGTGTGTGCTGTATTTGTGAAGTGCATTGTATATTATTATGCACTACATGTTATCTGTTGCACTGCGATATTCCTCGTGGGATTAATAAAGTGTCTGTCTATCTAGCGATCATGCTGGAAGTGAAACTCACCGATTTGGACACTGCTGGGAAAAGCCCCTTGACTGAGTCCCCACAGCAGCGGAATCAACACCAGGATCCGCATTCTGTCCGAATCAGAACCCGTCCGGACACATGGATGGATGGATGGAGACGAGATAGTGTGGCCGGACGGAAATGAAAAAGCAATAGATGGATAATCTCGCAAAGGGACTTTCAGCAATCCATCCTACAGGCAATCCGTGTGTTCCCCGCAGTATCCACTGGAGAGAGAAGAAGAGGAAGAAGAATCTGTCCGGATGAACGCGCGAGAGAGAGAGAGAGAGGGAGAGAGAGAGAGAGATGCGCGCGCGCTCACTCTGCGCTCTTTGCCTCAGAGGTCTTCGCTTTTTTAGCTGTGTCTGCTAAGGCAAGTACCACTGTTACTCACACGTCTATATATTTAAACAAACCCCTCACCGTACCAATTCCACTTAAGCGTGCAACTCATTCCGCAAATCATCAGTCTTTACTACACATGACTTTACGCTTGACGATAAATCAGCTAGGCGGAAAAAAAACCCAACAGACTCGCATATATAACAGACTAGGACAAGACAGAGACGCGAGACTTTTGACTGGAAGCGAACATAGCAACGCCCTAGCGACCGCGTTCTGTTCCGTTCCAGTGCGCCGCGTCTGTCTGTTTTAGAACGCAAGAACGCATCCTGTTTAAACGCCCCTAAGGATTCGCGTGCGTTCTTTACATACGCATAAACATGGTCTTCAGGGGTTAGTGCTCACTACTTCTCTCTCCTTCTGTTCTCCCGTCTTTCTCTTGCGTGCACCACATATGAGCTACAATCCCATAACAGCAGAACAGAAATGTGTGTGCACAGTATACTTTAAGCGCATATCATGCATGTACCATAAGCATATTGTGTGTTTAGATAGGGTAACATGGGGGAAAATGTGCATTTACTTTTTAAATTGTAACATATTTAGATATACGTGTAGCATGTGCAGGATGGTGATGCATCAACCAATGTGTAATTATAGGAATAAATAGAAACATTCTTGCCAATTTAGGCAAAATATAAAATTATTCAAAGAGTTCATCTTACCCCACTACAGAAGCCCACCCCCCTGCACACACACCCAAAAAGTTCATTAATGTAAAATACTAAATCAACTATTATATTTAAAATAGAATTTTGACAATTTAGTTGATAATAATTGAATAACTGATGGCAGTAAACGAGATTCACTTTCAAAGGTGCAATTATTCTTATATAGGCATATGAATATTTACATATTTAATTGCCCATATTTTAATTGAAGATATGTCATAACTATAAATGCAAATTTAATATTTCACTCAACTAACCAACAGGTTTTAATAAAAGCAAAGATGTCCTAAATGTACTGGGTGGCTCATCTTACCCCAATGGTCTAATTTTCTCTTTTTACTCCAGAATGAAAACTAATAACTTTTACTCCACAAATCAAAAAAATTTGATGTGTCCACCAATCCCTCATTCACAAATAGCAAAAACTTTAATATTTGACATAATACAGTGTCATAGATCACAATTTTCCAGAGACCCAAAATTAGAACCTCAAAACTGACTAAATCTCACAAATGTTGATATTCGGATGACATTGCAAAATTAAAAATAGTGCTGAGTGCTCATCAGTGCTGAGATGAGATTTTGTGTCAAAAAATGAAAGAAGGTGGGGGAGTGGGTCATCTTACCCCGACTTACCCTACATATGCATAGAACATAATACAGGAATAGCAAACTTTACACATACAGACACCATGGCAGTAGAATGCAATACAGTGTATGTTGTGTAAACACATCACAGTGCAATAAGTAGTGTAAAGTACAGTATAAAATGATATTTGTGCTCAGATGTTGTGGTGCAGGTAAAGAAGTCTGTCTCCTCTCGTCTTATGACATAAAACTCTGCACAGCACAGGCCATGAAACCATCCGTTCATTTCATCTGGATGTGTTCCACCTTTCTAAAAAGGTTTTTGTCCCGTCACATATTTATATATTCTCCGGTTAATATATACGAGCTGCTGTTTTAGTGCTTTATGACATTTGGCTCGTGAGAAGCGAGGTCTCCACGTGGCCACGCGCAGCTGTCTTATTGCCCATTTATAATCGTTACGGCCTCCGGTGGCGCTGACAGACGGATTGTGGAGGCTCCCACGGTTTCTTTAGAGACTTAAACGAGAGAGACTTGTCTCTTGAAGGGTTAGTGAGATGGCTGGAATATGGCGTGTGGCTGCTTTAATCATTAAAACGATCAGGAAGGTTCCCGACTGTGTTTTTTAGAGGGCGTGGTGCTGTCCGTGGTGCTGAAAGTTGGACAGACACTGGGAGGAACCACCTGCTTTTCAAACAATAATAAGTTAGTGAAGAAATATAATGAAAAACTGTAAGTATGCAATGATATTATTCAAAATTAGCTAAATATTCTGGTCAAATACTTGTTTTCTATGTGAATATATAGTAAACTGTAATCTATTCCTGTGATCAAAGCTGAATTTATCATCATTACTCCAGTCTTCAGTGTCACATGACCCTTCAGAAATCATTCTAATATGAGGATTTATGATTAGTATCAATGTTGAAAATAGCTTTTGATATATTTTTATTTCTCAGGATTCTTCAATGAATAGACAGTTCAAAAGAACAGAATTTATTTGAAACCTTTGTAACATTATAAATGTTTTTACAGTCGCTTTTGATAAATGTAATATGTCCTTGCTGAATTAAATAGTGTGTGTGTGTATATATATATATACATTGATCAAGCATAACATTATGACCACCTTCCTAATATTGTGTTGGTCCCTTCTTCCATTGCGCCGTGGTCCAGTTCTGATGCTCACGTGCTACTGTTGGTGCTTTCGGCGGTGGACAGGGGTCAGCATGGGCACCCTGACTGGTCTGCGGCTATGCAGCCCCATACGCAACAAACTGAGATGCACTGTGTATTCTGACACCTTTCTATCAGAACCAGCATTAACTTCTTGAGAAATTTGAGCTCCAGTAGCTCGTCTGTTTGATCGGACCACACGGGCCAGCCTTCGCTCCCCACGTGCATTAATGAGCCTTGGCCGCCCATGACCCTGTCGCCAGTTCACCACTGTTCCTTCCTTGGAGCACTTTTGATAGATCCTGACCACTGCAGACCGGGAACACCCCACAAGAGCTGCAGTTTTGGAGATGCTCTGACCCAGTCGTCTAGCCATCACAATTTGGCCCTTGTCAAACTCACTCAAATCCTTACGCTTGCCCATTTTTCCTGCTTCTAACACATCAACTCTGAGGACAAAATGTTCACTTGCTGCCTAATATATCCCACCCACTAACAGGTGCCGTGATGAAGAGATCATCAGTATTATTCACTTCACCTGTCGTTGGTCATAATGTTATGCCTGATCGGTGTGTGTGTGTATATATATATATATATATACACACACACTGGCTGTCTGCGAACAGCGTCTGCTTTGCCCCGCCCTCAAACACTGTAGTTGTAGCTGAGACTGGAAGAGTTTGGTTTCCAACACGTGCCATAAGCGATCGACCAATTACAACAGACTGGGCCATTTGACCAATCAGAGCAGAGCAGCTCTCAGAAAGGCGGGGTTTAGAGACTGAATCTTTGAATGAACCGTTTCAGAAACTGTGAGAAAAGAGCTGATGCTGCAGTGGATATTATGAGAAAATTAAAGTGTTTTTTGACCTTGGATGCATGTAAACCTGTTGTAGGAGAGGCCAAAACAAAACTAGGAGCCATTCAAATAGCATAATAGGGGCACTTTAAAGTTAGAGTATATGTGAACATACATAGCACACTCAACTTTTATTTAAAACGATCAATGAAAAGTTGAATTCTCGTGATATAGGACCGCTTGAGGTATTGTAGTGACTCTCTTTGAGCTCTTGTGAAGTCGTGTTGTTGGGAGGCATTACTTTGATGAGTCTCTCAGTGAGATGTAATGACTCTTTCTCCCAATAATGGCCCTCCTGAGATGTTATTAAAGAATTGGATGGATCTGATTTTAGGGGCATTTATTTTCACCATGCAGACGACTGTTGAGCATGTATTTAATGGAGGTCATGAGAGAATTGATGTGTGTGAAATCTCGCTCCTTCTTTAATGCTTTAAAATCAAGCGCTTCCAAAGAAAGCTTACAAAGGATGAGCCGATCAATGGAGTCTGGAGGGACGTATTGGATCCCAGTGCCAGAGAAAAAGAGATTCAATTTATTGATTAGATCAAAAGTAACAAGAGCAGTTGGTTCGGTTTCACACAACTTCATGAGAAACTCGACACAAAATAGCTTTCGCTTGCTTTTCCAGAGGAAAATGATTTTGCTCAGGGGTTGCGGTTTTATAGCTCAGGAGGTTCTCATTTATGTTTCATTAGGTATAAACTCATAGTCTCAGATGTTTCTTTGAAAAAAAATTTGGTGACAGTAGGAGTATCAACCATATAGTGGCTCTTTAATGCCGTACAGAAGACATGGGTGGTTTGACTAATCAGATGGAAGGGATTCGTTCTGGTGCTGCCTACAAATGTGTGTATTAAATATTTAAGCCCTAAAACAATTAGGAAATTACAAACAAAAAAGGAGGGATCGAGCCATAATCTTGTTAAACAGAGACGTGCAGTGAAATTAATTAAATGAGTTAAATGAGTAAATGAGTCAAATATAATTCATTGTGCTTAATACAAGAAAGTTACTTGAACTCAAAATCGGATTATATTAAGCTGAACTTAAACTGAATGAGTGCAGCAGAGCTCTAGTTCCCAGCATGCTTTGCGTCAGACTGTTTAAGGAGAATAAATGTTGAAATTAAAGGTGCAGTAAACAATTTCTGAGAAACGCTGTTGAAAGTGGATCGGACCGAGCAGCACAACACTCTTGTTGCCAATCAGCAGTAGGGGGCTTGTCCACATAATGGGGGAGAAGAGAGAGAGTGAGCCAATCAGCAGTAGGGGGCGAGTCCACTCATGACAAGGAGGAGAGAGACCGAGCCAATTAGCATTAGGGGGGGGGGAGAGTGAGCCAATCATCAGTAGGGGGCGTGTCCACTCATGATGGGGGAGGAGAGAAAGTAAGCCAATTAGGAGAAGAGAGAGTGAGCCAATCAGCATTAGGGGGGGGGGGGTCCACTCATGATGGGGCGGGAGAGTGAACCAATCAGCAGTAGGGGGCATTTCCACTCATGATGGGGAGGAGAGAGAGCGAGCCATTCAGCAGTAGGGGGCGTGTCCACTCATGATGGGGGAGGAGAGAAAGTAAGCCAATTAGGAGAAGAGTGAGTGAGCCAATCAGCATTAGGTGGGGTCCACTCATGATGGGGCGGGAGAGTGAACCAATCAGCGGTAGGGGGCGTTTCCACTCATGATGGGGAGGAGAGAGAGCGAGCCAGTCAGTGTTAGGGGCGTGTCCACTCATGATGGGGGAGGAGAAATAATGAGCCACTCAGCGGTGGGGGGCGTTTGCACTCATGATATGGAGGAGAGAGAGTGAGCCATTCAGCAGTAGGGGGCGTGTCCACTCATGACGGGGGAGGAGAGAAAGTAAGCCAATTAGGAGAAGAGTGAGTGAGCCAATCAGCATTAGGGGGGATCCACTCATGATGGGGCGGGAGAGTGAACCAATCAGCGGTGGGGGGCGTTTCCACTCATGATGGGGAGGAGACAGAGCGAGCCATTCAGCAGTAGGGGGCGTGTCCACTCATGATGGGGGAGGAGAGAAAGTAAGCCAATTAGGAGAAGAGTGAGTGAGCCAATCAGCATTAGGGGGGGTCCACTCATGATGGGGCGGGAGAGTGAACCAATCAGCGGTGGGGGGCGTTTCCACTCATGATGGGGAGTAGAGATAATGAGCCAATCAGCGGTGGGGGGCGTTTGCACTCATGATGTGGAGAAGAGAGAGTGAGCCATTCAGCAGTAGGGGGCGTGTCCACTCATGATGTGGAGGAGAGAGAGTGAGCCATTCATCAGTAGGGGGTGTGTCCACGCATGATGGGGGAGGAGCAAGAGGGAGTATGTAGAAAGAGCGATGCCTGAGAGACATTACAAAAGAGAAAAGGTCAGAGGAATATCACTGGAAAATGAAGGGTTAAGATCAGGCAAGAGCTTAAGGACCCGCATTAATATTAGCAAAGCTTTCCAGCGCTGGAGAGACCGAAGCGGGAAGGCCTGAAAGTGGATGCCGAGGTTGCCTTGTTTCTGCTTCATACGTGAGTAAAATTGGTTTATCCTAAGCGTGAGCTGCAGTTTTGTCGTCTACCGATTCTGATTGGCTGTCAATGTTTTTATCTTTCATCAGCTGGAAAAAAAAGTTCTGAATGTGATTCTGTCAATATCGTTTCTTTGTGCTGTTATCGTTAAAGTTGTGTTGTGGACTCTGCTATTCTTTTATATTTAGAACTATATCTTTATGGTTATGGTTATAGTTATGGTTCTTGGTGTGAACGGGCCTTAAGAGAACAGACTGACACTGAAGCTCTCGTGTTTGTGTGGGTATTCAGCTCATGTCTTCACACGCAGGGTGCTGGAAGGCTATAGCACGCAGCATCTGGGCGCTCATCTGCTTCCTAATGACATGCTAATGGCGTTAACGTGCTGCTTGCTGTGTGTGTGTGTGTGTGTGTGTGTGTGTGTGTGTAGATATATCAATAAAGCCTCATGGGCTGAAGTGCTCTACAGCTGAGCTCGTAACAGTTCAGCAGTACATCTGTAAGTCCCGATGTTCTCCGATGATCCTGACTCAGGGCTCCACCACTGTGACTAGACTTTATTTTGCAGGATTGATGGTGTTGATCTTGATCTTGAAATGAACTTTCTACTTAGAATTTGAAATGATGAGTGTAAGATCCAGAGAAATGGACACAACTTACTAGCATTCACTTTTAAGCAATTCAAATGCATCAGTAAGTCAAGTTTCTACTTTGAAAAAAGGACAAAAGCACATAACAATACGACTACAAAAAATGTATTAAAGATAAACAGACATATAAAAAACTATTAAAAGCACAAAATCACAACAAAATGACTAAAACTAAAAATAAATTAAATAGAAATATAAAAAAATATTAAAAAGGACAAAAGCATATAACAAAATGACTAAAACTGAAATAAAAATAAATTAAAGCCATAAATAGAAATATTTAAAAATATATATATATTAAAAAAGGACAAAAGCACATAAAAAATTACTAAAACTGAAATAAAAATAAGTTAAAGTTAAATATGAATATATTTTTCAAAACTATTAAAAAGAAAAAAGCACAACATAATGACTAAAATTACTAAAACTGAAATAAAAATAAATTAAAGCTAAATAGAAATATAAAAAACTAATAAAAATTACATCATATGATTAAAACTTAAACTAAAAATATAAAAATAAAGGCTAATTCAAAATAATAATTACTAAGTTGATAACATTACTGTTTGGATTCTTGAATATCCCACATCATCCGGCACAAATCCCTGTACAGGCGCCTGCGAGCGGGACGAACTCTGGCATGTGCGACGCTAGTGTGTAAAAGTGAGTAAGTGCAGGTGCTCATGAATATTCATCTTCCGGAGAGAAGGCCCCACTGTCTGAACATATACTCCATTAGCATGTCAAGACAAACCCATGACACATGATCACATCATCAGAATGGCTCCGTGTTAAAGCGTCTCTCTGGGATTCTGTCCGTCGGTTTATTGACCGTCATTCCAGGCAGACGACTTTCCACATCTGTGTGAAACGTACGCCATAAAGAGAGTCTGGTCATATGAGGACGCAGTTTTACGCAGTGCTTAGTGCGACTGAGCCTGGTTTCTCCCAAGGTTTATTTTTCTCCATTATGCCCCTGATGGAGTTTTGGTTCCTTGCCACTGTTGCCTTTGGCTTGCTCAGTTGGAGACACTAAATTTTCAAATAAATATCCAAATAAATTGAATTAATAAACTAAATTAACTACGTCAACTACATTACTTGAATATACACTCACCTAAAGGATTATTAGGAACACCTGTTCAATTTCTCATTAATGCAATTATCTAATCAACCAATCACATGGCAGTTGCTTCAATGCATTTAGGGGTGTGGTCCTGGTCAAGACAATCTCCTGAACTCCAAACTGAATGTCAGAATGGGAAAGAAAGGTGATTTAAGCAATTTTGAGCGTGGCATGGTTGTTGGTGCCAGACGGGCCGGTCTGAGTATTTCACAATCTGCTCAGTTACTGGGATTTTCACGCACAACCATTTCTAGAGTTTACAAAGAATGGTGTGAAAAGGGAAAAACATCCAGTATGCGGCAGTCCTGTGGGCGAAAATGCCTTGTTGATGCTAGAGGTCAGAGGAGAATGGGCCGACTGATTCAAGCTGATAGAAGAGCAACTTTGACTGAAATAACCACTCGTTACAACCGAGGTATGCAGCAAAGCATTTGTGAAGCTACAACACGCACAACCTTGAGGCGGATGGGCTACAACAGCAGAAGACCCCACCGGGTACCACTCATCTCCACTACAAATAGGAAAAAGAGGCTACAATTTGCACGAGCTCACCAAAATTGGACAGTTGAAGACTGGAAAAATGTTGCCTGGTCTGATGAGTCTGGATTTCTGTTGAGACATTCAGATGGTAGAGTCAGAATTTGGCGTAAACAGAATGAGAACATGGATCCATCATGCCTTGTTACCACTGTGCAGGCTGGTGGTGGTGGTGTAATGGTGTGGGGGATGTTTTCTTGGCACACTTTAGGCCCCTTAGTGCCAATTGGGCATTGTTTAAATGCCACGCCTACCTGAGCATTGTTTCTGACCATGTCCATCCCTTTATGACCACCATGTACCCATCCTCTGATGGCTACTTCCAGCAGGATAATGCACCATGTCACAAAGCTCCAATCATTTCAAATTGGTTTCTTGAACATGACAATGAGTTCACTGTACTAAAATGGCCCCCACAGTCACCAGATCTCAACCCAATAGAGCATCTTTGGGATGTGGTGGAACGGGAGCTTTGTGCCCTGGATGTGCATCCCACAAATCTCCATCAACTGCAAGATGCTATCCTATCAATATGGGATCAAACATTTCTAAAGAATGCTTTCAGCACCTTGTTGAATCAATGCCACGTAGAATTAAGGCAGTTCTGAAGGCGAAAGGGGGTCAAACACAGTATTAGTATGGTGTTCCTAATAATCCTTTAGGTGAGTGTATATGATAATTGAAATGAGCTGATGACATCAAATTCTGTTCATTATTTTCCTGTTTAACACTGTGAAGCTGCTTTTAAGCTCTGCATTGTAAAAAGCGCTATATAAATAAAGTTGACTTGACTTGGGGTGTAAATATATGATTTGCCAACAATTTGATTGCAAAAAAATTATTAAATAAAATTATAAGTAATTTTGTTCACAATTGGTTAAAATCTATATTATTTATTTTTATTATGATTTATAATAATAATAATAATAATAATAATTGTTATATGTCTTCCAAATAATTTTATTTATAATAATTTTATTTTATATTATTTTTCTTTACTTTACTTTAAACAGTTTGTTGTTAGTTCATGTTAGCTCATGTCCAATAAATAATATTATTAACAGATACAACTTTTGATTTTTAATAAAATATTATTAAATGTTGTTGTTATTATTATTGATAACATTTCTTCCAAATTCTGATTTTTATTTTATTTTATTATTATTATTTTATTTTATTTTTTTCAATCGTTTTTAATGGGCAAAATGTCTTCCAAATTCTGGGTTATTTATTTTATTTATTTATTTATTTATTTATTTATTTGCTGGCTTTGGCAAGCATTTGATTTGATTACAAAATAAATTATTAAATAAAGTTATTAGTACATTTGTTCACAATTGGTTCAAATCTTGATGTTTTGATGTATTTTATTAATATTTATGATAATAATAATAATTATTATTATTATTAATAATAATAAATAATAACAAAAATGTGATTCATAATTATTTTTTATTTTTTTTTGTACAAGTTTGATTGTCCCTCCAGCTTTTTATTTGTATTTATTTATTGTTTTTTTTTTTAACTGTTCATTGTTGGTTCATATTAGCTCAGGTCCTTTAAATAATATTAACAGATGCAACTTTTGATTTTATTAAGGTAATATTAAACGTTGAACTTAACATTAACTGAGAATAATAAATTCTTTAAATATTTTTCATTGTTCGTTAATGTTAAACTAATGTTAGTAAAACTAATGTTAACTAATGGGACCTTACTGTAAAGTGTTCCCCGTTGGTTTACATTTGAGATGCTGATTATGTTGATATCGTCTATCCAGATATCTGTTTGTGTTTGTGCCAGAACTTTTCATACCTACAAAAACTAATGAGATCACACTGGGAGTAGAGAGCGAGAATGCAGGGCTGCTTTCCAGCGGGCAGAAAGAAAGTTTAATGAGTAAAATCTGTGTTTGGTAATTACAGCTCGCTCCCTAAAGGACTGGAGCAGCGAGACACACAGACACACAGAACATATGCTAGCATCTTTTTGTGTCTGTTTAAGGCAACCGAACAACACGGTCAGCAAAACCAGAGCCAGGCGTGTGGGATTAGTATGCGTGAAATATGAACGAGGGAAAATCAGAAAGTGCAGCGTCGATATGCGGAATCTGAAGTTCTGCCAGAGCGTGAGAGAGTTTTAATTATCTATTTTTATAGTGGGAGTTGTTGCACATAAACATGACACTTCCAGCCCAAAACGTCCCGGTTCTTGGATGAACGTGCGGTGACAGTGTGATGGCGTGCTTTGCTCCTGTGGGTTTGTTCTGTTTGTGTTGAAGGTAAAAGGGAATGCAGAAAGAACAGAGTCTTGCTCCTTTGATATTTTGTCCTGAATTCCCATGATGATATAGTGCTGAGACTGCAGTTATTGTGCTATAAAACAAAGCTGCCACAGCACTTCTGAAACGTATGAAGCTGTTAGTGAAGTAATAATGAATTATAATGCAAACAGTACGTCTTAAAGAGAGGCTGGTCATATGAGGACGCAGTTTTACGCAGTGCTTAGTTAGGGGTGTAGAAATGCTTTGCCAATAATTTAAATTAAATAAATTATTCATTGAAATTATAACTAAATTTGTTCACAATTGGTTCGAATCTTTTTGTTTTTATTTATTTTATGATTTATAATAGTAATATTTTTATAATATTGTATATTAAAAAGTATAATATCATTTTAAATGGGTCATGAACTGGCTTTTAAAAAATGTTTATACTGTTGTCTGAGGTCAATGTTCGTGTGGTTTTTACATTCAAAAACATCATAATGAATAAGTAATAGGCTATTTTCTGCCCTGGTTTTGAGCCTCTCTCATGGAACGCTCTGTTTTTATGGGCGTGTTGCACTGAAGACTTGGAAGTAAACGCCCACGGCTATGATTGGATAAGATTTGCATATTTAATGAGCTTCAGCTCCCTCGTGAGCACACGTGAGGAATTGTTTTGAAAGCGTGTGGAATCACGGAAACCGGAATGATTCGCCCACAGGGCCCGCAAAATGTCTTTATCAAACAAACACAATGATTTATCTCTCATCCACCCGCGATTGATTGGAATGTTATTTTTGTATTACTTGGGTGTGCTCTTTGATACCAATCTTTAATTTGAAAGCCACGTTTCTAGCATCTGTAAAACTGCATTCTACCATCTTAAAAATATATCTAAATTACGGCATATGCTTTCAATGCAAAATGCTGAACAGTTAGTTCATGCGTTCATGACCTCAAGGCTAGATTATTGTAATGCTCTACTGGGTGGTTGCCCTGCTCGCTTAATAAATAAACTGCAGCTGGTCCAAAACGCAGCAGCTCGAGTTCTTACTAGAACCAGGAAGTATGACCATATTAGCCCGGTTCTGTCAACACTGCACTGGCTGCCTATTAAACATCGCATACATTTTAAAATCTTGCTAATTACTTACAAATTACTAAATGGTTTAGCTCCCCAGTACTTGAGCGAGCTCTTAACGCATTATACTCCATCACGTCTATTGTGGTCTCAAAACTCTGGCCAGTTGATAATACCTAGAATATCAAAATCAACTGCAGGCAGTCGATCCTTTTCCTATTTAGCACCCAAACTCTGGAACTGCCTTCCTAGCATTGTTTGGGAAGCAGACACACTCTGTCAGTTGAAATCTAGACTAAAACACATCTCTTTACTATGGCATACACATAAAACATTTTTAATTTATATTTTATTCAAATAGTTAGGCTGCATTAACTAGGTCAGCCGGAACCGGGAACACTTCCCATAACACCTGATGTACTCGTTACATCATAAGAGGAATGGCATCTACGCTAATGTTAGTCTCTCTGTTTATCCCGAGGTTTACCGCAGTCAGCCGGATCCGGGCCGTATCCAGATCAGGCGGTGGACCAGCGCCCAGACATTACCAACTCATCCCTGAAGTGTCTGCAGAGACCGTGTCAATTAGTCTATCCTCTGAAATTGCTCATCAACATGGCATCCTCAATGGATCCGTCTCCGGCGTGATGACTCCGATATTTCGAATATTCCTATTTAATAATTGTTTAATCGACACGCCATCCTCAATAAACCCGGCGTGATGCCTCCGATCTTTCGAATAATCCAATCTAATATTACTTCTGACCTGTAAGGCTGCCAAAATAATAATCATACACTGTTTGTTAATTGGCCAGAGGAGAACTGGCACCCTGACTGAGCCTGGTTTCTCCCAAGGTTTATTTTTCTCCATTAGGACACCTGATGGAGTTTTGGTTCCTTGCCACTGTCGCCTCTGGCTTGCTCAGTTGGGGACACTAAATTTTCAAATAAATATCCAAATAAATTGAATTACTAAACTAAATTATATCAACTACATTACTTGAATATACACTCACCTAAAGGATTATTAGGAACACCTGTTCAATTTCTCATTAATGCAATTATCTAATCAACCAATCACATGGCAGTTGCTTCAATGCATTTAGGGGTGTGGTCCTGGTCAAGACAATCTCCTGAACTCCAAACTGAATGTCAGAATGGGAAAGAAAGGTGATTTAAGCAATTTTGAGCGTGGCATGGTTGTTGGTGCCAGACGGGCTGGTCTGAGTATTTCACAATCTGCTCAGTTACTGGGATTTTCATGCACAACCATTTCTAGAGTTTACAAAGAATGGTGTGAAAAGGGAAAAACATCCAGTATGCGGCAGTCCTGTGGGCGAAAATGCCTTGTTGATGCTAGAGGTCAGAGGAGAATGGGCCGACTGATTCAAGCTGATAGAAGAGCAACTTTGACTGAAATAACTACTCGTTACAACCGAGGTTGTAACGAGCATTTTGTGTGAAGCCACAACACGCACAACCTTGAGGCGGATGGGCTACAACAGCAGAAGACCCCACCGGGTACCACTCATCTCCACTACAAATAGGAAAAAGAGGCTACAATTTGCACGAGCTCACCAAAATTGGACAGTTGAAGACTGGAAAAATGTTGCCTGGTCTGATGAGTCTCGATTTCTGTTGAGACATTCAGATGGTAGAGTCAGAATTTGGCGTAAACAGAATGAGAACATGGATCCATCATGCCTTGTTACCACTGTGCAGGCTGCTGGTGGTGGTGTAATGGTGTGGGGGATGTTTTCTTGGCACACTTTAGGCCCCTTAGTGCCAATTGGGCATCGTTTAAATGCCACGGCCTACCTGAGCATTGTTTCTGACCATGTCCAACCCTTTATGACCACCATGTACCCATCCTCTGATGGCTACTTCCAGCAGGATAATGCACCATGTCACAAAGCTCGAATAATTTCAAATTGGTTTCTTGAACATGACAATGAGTTCACTGTACTAAAATGGCCCCCACAGTCACCAGATCTCAACCCAATAGAGCATCTTTGGGATGTGGTGGAACGGGAGCTTCGTGCCCTGGATGTGCATCCCACAAATCTCCATCAACTGCAAGATGCTATCCTATCAATATGGGCCAACATTTCTAAAGAATGCTTTCAGCACCTTGTTGAATCAATGCCACGTAGAATTAAGGCAGTTCTGAAGGCGAAAGGGGGTCAAACACAGTATTAGTATGGTGTTCCTAATCATCCTTTAGGTGAGTGTATATGATAATTGAAATGAGCTGATGACATCAGTGTTTTCTCCAGAGCGGCTGTACAGCCGAATCAAATTCTGTTCATTATTTTCCTGTTTAACACTGTGAAGCTGCTTAGAAACAATCTGCATTGTAAAAAGCGTTATATAAATAAAGTTGACTTGACTTGGCCCGCCCGATCGGTGGATATAACCGCAAACCGTGCATCACACACACACACGCACGCACGTGCCTCACTGCAGAGTCAGACAAATCAGCATGATCAAAACTTCCGCGATTGTATTTTTTCTTCAAATATCAAGTCAAGAGAGTGAACAACGCACATCAAGAAAGGAATGTTATTTCACTATTTAAGATAGCCCATCGGCAGGCCGGTGATATGTTTTGGTAGCCCGTCTGGAAAACACATAGCCCCTGGATGTTGCGCTTTGCGAGCCCTGGCCCGAGTCTGATCCCGAATCGCAGCACAATGAACCAACAACACCTCAAATAAAGGGTTCTCCAGCCTGTGACAGCGTGCTAAGATGTGTTCTGTTAGACACGTACACATAATCAATAGATATCAAACGATGCAATGCAATACTATCACATATAAAAAACATGTTTTACTCACATTAGTGTGTTGCTTCATTCATTCATGTAATTTAATTCGGTCTGCAAATCCAGTCTCTTGTTTACAAACGAATCCGTGCTGAAATGAAGGAACAAACGTGCAATGTCTTCCCCACGTGAGCTGAAACTTCATTGAAAATAAAGTTCATCCATGCATTCATAATATTGGAATCCGAATGAAGCTTATGCTGTATGTTTATTGCTTGGAAGTTCGATCTAGTTTAGCTCCACGTAGTCCTGTGTTATTTATCTATAACATGCCATGCACGAGTTAGTGGGCGGGGCTACAGAATCAGGCGCTGTTCTTCTTCTTCTGTTGAGGCGGTGTTTCACTGAACTCTGACGTCACAGCGTGGCACATTCTGAGATCGAGCGTTTGCCTGGTGTCAATAAAAGCTTTTCTTTGACTAACAAGGAAGTTTTCAGCTCTGAAACTTACAGGATATTCTTATATTACTATGACCTTTTATATATCAAAGGCTCAAGGGAAAGTTGATTTCTCAATTCATGACCCCTTTAATGGGTAATGTCTTCCCAATCTAATTTGTATATATATATTGTTTTTTTAGATATATGCTTTGGCAACAATTAGATTTGATTACAAATAAATTATTAAATAAAACTATAAGTAAACTTGGTCTTAATTGGTTCAAATCTTTTTGTTTTGATTTATTTTATTATAATTAATAATAATAATAATATTTATTATAATTATATATTTTTTAAATAATTTTTAATGGGTAAAATGTATTCCAAATTCTGGAGATTTATTTGCTTGCTTTGGCAACAATTAGATTTGATTATTTAATAAAGTATTAGTAAATTTGTTCACAGTTGGTTTAAATCTTGTTTAAGATTTATACTACTACTACTACTAATAATAATAATAATAATAATTATAATAATTAAATAACAAAAATTGTGATTATAATTATTATTATTATTTTTAATTTTCTAAACTGTCTTCCAAACTTTTTTTATGAATAATACATTTTGAATTATTATTTATTTTATTTTATTTTATTTATTTTATTGTACCTCCAGCTTTTTATTTCTTAAAAATATTATTAATATATGCATTTGTGTTTTTAGCATATATTTGAAAAAACCTAAATCAATCAAACTTGTCCGCACCCAGAGAAGTTTCGAGAGCTGGATTTTATTTATTTTAATTTTTTTTTAATTTTTTTTTTATTATATTGAATTCTGTATATTAAATTCCATAACTGCTACATAGATATTTCGTTGTCAGATCAATACATGCATCACTGCATTTCTACACCTCAAACATTTGTATGTCAAATACTGATTGTCTTTTTGTGTACTCAGAATATGTGTTTCTCATCACTGGTGAAGTACATACTTATAGTGCGCAGTAAAGATGCTACACACCTAAGTTTCCATCAGGGAACGTCCTGATCACAGAGGAGGTGTTTGACAGGACATAGCAACAAATTGACTGATCAACAAGAATCTCCTACAGGCTTGTATTATTAGTATCACGGCCCTTTCCACGCTCTAAAACTGGATCTCATGCATATCCATGGTTGCTTTCTTTAGCGTGCAAGTGCCTTGAAGGGATACGGATTGGGACCCAGCCTGAGTTGAGAGTAACTGTCTGGGTTTGTCATGAAGAGAGTCATTATGTTTTTTTACGATGTTTTCCGTGCATGGCGTCCCTCCCGCACGGCTCAGCTTTAAGTATGCATGATGAAGCCAGAACCATGGAGGATAGGAGGAAGACAGGATGAAGAGCGGATGAATAATTGATTGGCGTTTGGCAGCCCGAGGCTCAGGCATGCTGTGCCATTCTGTGGTGCATCGTGGGTAAACTCTCTGCATTTTGGGTTCTCCGAGGCGACCGGATAAAGTTGCAGCCACGAGCGAACCGACACTGAGCGTTTCCTGTGGTCTGGAGCGGCAGATGAACTGGTGTTTTATGGACTTAATTAAGATGTGATTCTTTAATGAAACAGCTCCAGTTTAATGGGAGATTTACAGACGATATGCTGAAAGCGAGAACACACACACACACACACACGAGCACACACTGAGGCTGTTCTTGTGTGATTAGTTAAATATCTGGAAGTGTTTCTAAAGGCTCTGTTATCAGTGAAGTGAAGAGTGAACAGAAAGAGGAGTCTAATGCCTGCCTTTAGTGAACCTGTGAGCTATCACTCTCTCTCTCTCTCTCTCTACAGAATATCACAGACACTTCAGTGACTCTTCTGATCCACCAGTATAAGCAGCTGCCCAAACGAACCTTCATAAGAAGGAGCACATGCTAAAAACAACTCAGAACGCATTAGAAACCATATATCAACGCTCTGACAACCTTTTACATGCAATCTGCAAGCAATCACATCATTACCGCATGGCACAGGCTGATCGGCCTCTACTGATCCTGAGATTGCTTGCTGAACATTTAAATAGTCTGGTTCATTGTTTGCTGTAAGCTAGTCCTGCAGTTCCTCTGAACCCCTCCACTTCCCCAGCTCCACCTGCCTATATCTGCTACTGGATTTATGTGTCTATTTATGCAGCAGCCGATCTTACATGCTCACAGCAGCGTGTCTGTGTATCTATTAGCAGTAGCAAGTCCATACTTGCTCTGTATATAGACCGATCAGGCATAACATTATGACTGGTGAAGTGAATAACACTGATTCTCTTCATCACGGCACCTGTTAGTAGTGCTGGGCGGTATGACCAAAAATGTATATCACTGTATTTTTTTTAATTATACCGGTTTTGCGGTTTATGACGGTATTTGATCGGGTGTTAACTACATTTTCTACTGATTGAGAGAGGAAATACTGCAGTAGACTGACTAGAATGCCCTATTTTACTGTCATGATGAGTGAATATTGTAAAAAAATTCCACACTAGATTATTGGTTGTCTCCCCACATGCTCTATTGGGTTGAGATCTGGTGACTGTGGGGGCCATTTTAGTACAGTGAACTTAATACAGGTTTGCAAAGCCCCACAAAATGATGCTGTGGGAAGACAACCAATAAAACACAGACCTGCAACACACTCATTGCAGACACATGAATATTACAATATGACCACAGAGAGGAAAAACAACAGAGTAGAGAGCACCTTAAGCATTTTAAAAATCTAACCCTAACAAACTTCCAAAGCGAGGGAGAAACGCGGAAGAACATTTAAAAGGTCTAAGGATATTTTCAATACATTTAAGAGCAAACGACACATGTCAGTTTAACGCAGAAAGAATAAAGCAGTTACTTTTTTGCCCATTCTTCTTTGAATTGTCAGTCTATTAATTTACATAATTGTCTTCGGTGTAGCAAATTAAATCCATTGCGGTCGTGATCAGACGTATGGCTGGAGTATCAGTGTCCTTGTTTGCACATACACTCACCTAAAGGATTATTAGGAACACCATACTAATACTGTGTTTGACCCCCTTTCGCCTTCAGAACTGCCTTAATTCTACGTGGCATTGATTCAACAAGGTGCTGAAAGCATTCTTTAGAAATGTTGGCCCATATTGATAGGATAGCATCTTGCAGTTGATGGAGATTTGTGGGATGCACATCCAGGGCACGAAGCTCCCGTTCCACCACATCCCAAAGATGCTCTATTGGGTTGAGATCTGGTGACTGTGGGGGCCATTTTAGTACAGTGAACTCATTGTCATGTTCAAGAAACCAATTTGAAATGATTCGAGCTTTGTGACATGGTGCATTATCCTGCTGGAAGTAGCCATCAGAGGATGGGTACATGGTGGTCATAAAGGGATGGACATGGTCAGAAACAATGCTCAGGTAGGCTGTGGCATTTAAACGATGCCTAATTGGCACTAAGGGGCCTAAAGTGTGCCAAGAAAACATCCCCCACACCATTACACCACCACCACCAGCCTGCACAGTGGTAACAAGGCATGATGGATCCATGTTCTCATTCTGTTTACGCCAAATTCTGACTCTACCATCTGAATGTCTCAACAGAAATCGAGACTCATCAGACCAAGCAACATTTTTCCAGTCTTCAACTGTCCAATTTTTGCTCGTGCAAATTGTAGCCTCTTTTTCCTATTTGTAGTGGAGATGAGTGGTACCCGGTGGGGTCTTCTGCTGTTGTAGCCCATCCGCCTCAAGGTTGTGCGTGTTGTGGCTTCACAAATGCTTTGCTGCATACCTCGATTGTAACGAGTGGTTATTTCAGTCAAAGTTGCTCTTCTATCAGCTTGAATCAGTCGGCCCATTCTCCTCTGACCTCTAGCATCAACAAGGCATTTTCGCCCACAGGACTGCCGCCTACTGGATGTTTTTCCCTTTTCACACCATTCTTTGTAAACTCTAGAAATGGTTGTGCGTGAAAATCCCAGTAACTGAGCAGATTGTGAAATACTCAGACCGGCCGTCTGGCACCAACAACCATGCCACGCTCAAAATCTCCAAAACTGCAGCTCTTGTGGGGTGTTCCCGGTCTGCAGTGGTCAGGATCTATCAAAAGTGCTCCAAGGAAGGAACAGTGGAGAACCGGCGACAGGGTCATGGGCGGCCAAGGCTCATTGATGCACGTGGGGAGCGAAAGCCCTGACTGGTCTGCGGCTATGCAGCCCCATACGCAACAAACTGAGATGCACTGTGTATTCTGACACCTTTCTATCAGAACCAGCATTAACTTCTTGAGCAATTTGAGCTCCAGTAGCTCGTCTGTTTGATTGGACCACACGGGCCAGCCTTCGCTCCCCACGTGCATCAATGAGCCTTGGCCGCCCATGACCCTGTCTCCGGTTCTCCACTGTTCCTTCCTTGGAGCACTTTTGATAGATCCTGACCACTGCAGACCGGGAACACCCCACAAGAGCTGCAGTTTTGGAGATGCTCTGACCCAGTCGTCTAGCCATCACAATATATATATTTTCTTTTTCTTTTCTTTTTTTTTAAACAGTAAGAAAGTAATTTGATATTTTTAAGTTATTGATTCTTTT
>CM077199.1:35095937-35103437 GCA_039654625.1 Rhinogobio ventralis
GTGTGTGTGTGTGTGTGTGTGTGTGTGTGTGTGTGTGTGTGTGTGTGTGTGTGAAGGAAGCCCACAGGCATCTTTATCCTGCTCAGATCTGACCAGGCCGGGCTGCAGCTGGGTAGTTCTGGCCCTAAATACTCACTCACACACACACACACACACACAGCCGGAAAGGGCCCAGGCTATACACACGCTGCCAGTCCACACAGCTGAGCGGAAGATAAGATACGCGTGTCTCTCTCTGTCTCATTTTTTTTTGTAGATGCATTAAAAGTGAACACATTTCTATTTTTTTGGCTGAGTTGTAATGAAAAATATAATATAATATAATATAATATAAATTATATTTATAATAATGTATTATTATTTTTATCCTTTTATATTATATTATATTTATTATATTGTCTAATGAGCCTAATAATGTCTAAAATACACTATATTGCCAAAAGTTTTGGGACGCCTGCCTTAACATGCACATGAACTTTAATGACATCCCATTCTTAATCCGTAGGGTTTAATATGGAGTTGGCCCACCCTTTGCAGCTATAACAGCTTCAGCTCTTCTGGGAAGGCTTTCCACAAGGTTTAGGAGTGTGTTTATGGGAATTTTTGACCATTCTTCTAGAAGCACATTTGTGAGGTCAGGCACTGATGTTGGACGAGAAGGCCTGGCTCGCAGTCTCCGCTCTAATTCATCCCAAAGGTGTTCTATCGGGATGAGGTCAGGACTCATGTCTTTATGGACCGACGCTTTGTGCACTGGAGCGCAGTCATGTTGGAACAGGAAGGGGCCGTCCCCAAACTGTTCCCACAAAGTTGAGAGCATGAAATTGTCCAAAATGTCTTGGTATGCTGAAGCATTAAGAGTTCCTTTCACTGGAACTAAGGGGCCAAGCCCAACCCCTGAAAAACAACCCCACCCCATAATCCCCCCGCCACCAAACTTTACACTTGGCACAATGCAGTCAGGTACCTATCACGGTACCACGCTTGAGTTCACTGAGCTCCTGAGAGCTCCTTTCACAAATGTTTGCAGGAGCGTCTGCATGCCTAGTGCTTGATTTATACACCTGTGGCCATGAAGTGATTGAACACCTGAATTCAATGATTTGGAGGGGTGTCCAGGGCTGGACTGGGGCTAAAATTCAGCCCTGAGTTCCCCTGTGAATGTTTTTGCTGGGGTTAGAGCCTTAAATTGGAGTAAATAAATAAAACTAAGACAGGGACAAATAATGATGGATATTATCGAATTTACTGCAAATGCAGATAACAAACTTAATATTGCACTTTTGTCACACAGAAATGCACTTGACAGTAAAGCACTGATTTTGAGCTAGTGAATTTACTGCTGTTAAATGCTGTCATCATTTACTCACTCTCATGTCGTTCCAAACCTGTTTGACTTACTCTCTTCCGTGAAACACAAAAGAAGATATTTTGAAGAATGTTGGCAACCAAACCATAGGCTACCATTGAATATTGTATGGACAAAAAAGCAGACTCAAATTTTTTTTTTTAATGCTCCACAGAAAGAAATGCATTCAGGTTTGGAATGACGTTAGGGTGAGTAAACGATCACATTTTTGGGTTGAACTACCCCTTTAAAAACAATAATATTTTACACCTAATTTATGCAAGACACTGATATCTATCTTTCATGAGGTTCTCATTGAAATAACATTTAGTTAAATTTCATTAGAACTATTAAAAAGTTCATAAAACATTTAAAGAGAAAATAGCTTTGTCCTTAATTCTTGGGATCCAGGCTTTAAAGCTGTTTTGTTGAATTATCCTTTAATTACCCCAATGACATTTTAACTGAGTTGAACTGTAGGCCAGTTTCATTTAACTGTAAGATCATGGTGGTCACAGGTAAAACCACGCTCCTCATTACCATGGGTATATGGTTTCTAAAATAAATAAATAATAATAAACTATTGAATTTGTAATAAAAAAAATAGACGACTGGGTCAGAGCATCTCCAAAACTGCAGCTCTTGTGGGGTGTTCCTGGTCTGCAGTGGTCAGGATCTATCAAAAGTGCTCCAAGGAAGGAACAGTGGAGAACCGGAGACAGGGTCATGGGCGGCCAAGGCTCATTGATGCACGTGGGGAGCGAAGGCTGGGCGAATATTCAGCTATACGCACTGAATATTCATCCAGAGAAACAGTTACTGGTTATCTATTTGGCTAGTCAATGTTAAACTTATGCACTCTAGTGCAAATAAATCAGGCCGTGTGATGTTTCTGGAAAAACGGCTGCGATGATGCCTGAGAAACAAAAACGCTTCACCCAACATGTTCACTAGTGTCAGAACTAATCAACCTGACCTAGAAATTACATTTGGAATAATATTTTTGATAATAATATTGTTGGATATGATTCTTAGCACATGAATTAGGTTTTTTATGGAAATCTGTTTGGCAATCATTTACATTCATGTGTGTGTGTGTGTGTGTGTGTGTGTGTGTGTGTGTGTGTGTTAAATTGTCAGGCATCTGGCCACCTGACGAACGTTCCCTCTTGCATTGTTTGACATCCTCAGCCTGCTGTTCAAAGACCACCAGAGAGCCTGCAGTCGCGTGCGCTCGCTCGCTCGCTGATGAATAACACTATTTTAAGACACAGCACACAACGCTTAAGGCCATTGTGTCTGATTCTGTTTATCCCATTCAGGAGTGTGTGTGGGTTAATAATCAGAGAGCACATTGTGTTTGTTTGTTGATGTGTTTAAAGGGAGAGTTCAGCCAGAAATGATCGCTCTGTCATCATGTACTCGCCTCATGTCGTCACTAACCTGTATGACTGGAACACAAAAGGATAATCATATTCTGTAGCTCTCAGATCTCACGCTTATATTCACCAGTAATACAACCACAAACTGTTACCTGTGTGTGTGTGTGTGTGTGTGTGTGTGTGTGTGGGTTTGAGTGTGTCAGGTGACTGACAATATAACACAGTTAAATACTAAATTACTAAATTAATATTTATTATTTTATATTTTAAATATTATTTTGTAATTTATTTATTTATTTAAAGGATTAGTTCACTTCAAAATGAAAATGTCCTGATATTTTATTCACCCCCATCTCATCCAAGATGTTCATGTCTTTCTTTCTTCAGTCGAAAAGAAATTTACGTTTTTTGAGGAAAACATTCCAGGATTTTTCTCCACATCACAGACTTCCATGGCAACCAAAATGTTGAAGGTCCAAATCAATGCGATTTTAAAGGAAGGGCTTCAGAGGCTCTGCACGATCCCAGACGAGGAATAGGGTCTTATCTAGACAAACCATCGGACATTAAAAAAAAAAAAAAAAAGATTTAGTATACTTTTTATCCTAAATTGCTCATCTTGCGCTGCTCTGCGACGTGCCACGGATTGCGTAATCACGTCGGAAAGGTCACGCTAGATGTAGGCGGAAGTAACGCAATTTAGGTTAAAAAGTATATTACATTTTTTTTTTTTTTTAAATGTCCGATGGTTTGTCTAGATAAGACCCTATTCCTCGTCTGGGATCGTGCAGAGCCTCTGAAGCCCTTCCTCTGAAACTGCATTGATTTGGACCTTCAACATTTTGGTTGCCATGGAAGTCTGTGATGTGGAGAAAAACCCTGGAATGTTTTCCTCAAAAAACGTACATTTCTTTTCGACTGAAGAAAGAAAGACATGAACATCTTGGATGAGATGGGGGTGAGTAAAATATCAGGACATTTTCATTTTGAAGTGAACTAATCCTTTAATACTTAATTAATTGTACTTATTTTATTTTACTTATTTTATTTTATTTATTTCATTTTATTTATTTTATTTAATGTATTTATTTATTTATTTTATTATTTATTTTATTCACTTATTTTATTTGTATTTTTTATTTTATTTTATTTTATTTATTTATTTTGCCAAAACACAGTACTTTGGAAGATATTAAATTTAAAGTCATTTATTTTTGTATATATTCAAATTTAATTTAATCAATTAATTTGCGTAATTTTGTGTGTGTGTGTGTATATATATATATATATATATATATATATATATATATATACATATATATATATAGGCCAAAACATGGTATCGTAGGAGATTTATTAGGAGCATAATACATTTTAAGTCATATTTAAATATTTATTAATTAAGTTATTGCATATATTATTAGCAGTGCTGGGGCAACGCATTACAAGAGTCATGTAATCAGATTACTTTTTCAAGTAACAAGTAAAGTGATGCGTTACTTTTAAATTTATAATATAACATCTAAGTTACTTTTTCAAATAAGTTACAAAAGTTACTTTGTCTTCCCATTTATTGAATGACAGCTCTCCTGTCCCCGTGGTGAGAGAAATCAAGGTGCATATATTTTATGTACTCAATTTCACTTTATTAAACAACGTCTTTGCACATGACCTTCAAAGATCTTCAACCATGCTAATAAGCAAAAAATACTTCAGATAAACACACAAGCAATCCCACTTTAAAAAACAAACATGCAATCCCAGCCCAGGTGAGAAAAAGTAACGTAACGCATTACTAATTGCATTACTTTTTATGGAGTAACGCAATATTGTAACACATTTACTTTTAAAAGTAACTTTCCCCAACACTGATCTATATATTTTAATGAAATATTTAATTTAACCCTCATGCCAGGAATGTTATACAGTTTTGGAGCAACAATGAGGAAAATTACAGAATGACAGAATTATTATAAAGGGTTGAACGGCCCCTTTAAACCGTCCACAGTGTTCTAATGACTTTATTAGGCATGTCTCATAAATCATCACCGAATTAAAATCAGCCTTTAAGAGCGCTGCAGACATGGAAGGACACATTTCGGGAACATTAAGCAATGTTTAGCAGGCGTGACGTCCTCACAGGAGGATATAACGGATGGAGACGCTAAACACACACACACTCTTACACTTACGTGTGTGTGTGTTGAAAGTGTTGTTTCGGCAGGCGTGTGTGAGACGGATGGAGCTGCAGAAAATCATCCCGCAAATGGAACTTCTGAGCAAATTTGAGGTGCTATTTGGACCCGAAAACACACGAGCGTATTTTTGTCTTCTGGTATATTTCATTAGTGGATGAATCTCACCAAAACATAAAAAAATATTTTTTTGGATATGGGGGTGAAAAAATCCTATTTCTTTTGGATCATTACGATTTTTTGCCTCGCAACAATATTTTCATGAAGATTAAACTAATTCCCTCCAAATTCCCGTTACTCTAATGTGTCCTGACATCTTGCTTTTGGACTTTTTTCCTCATTAGATTCTTATTAATTTAATGCAATGCATTTTTTCATCATATTTTACTGGGGAGGATGTTGTCGCACTTCTTTTTAATATCTCGGTTATTTCATCCTATAAAAAGACTCCTGTGTGTGTGTGTGTGTATGTATATATATATATATATTTAAAATATTTTTAATAAATATTAATATTATTAATAATACAAAATACTATTATAAATATTAAAATAATAATATTAAAATACTAAAATAACCCTGTTCTGAACGTTAACATATAACATAACATAAACATAAGACATAACATGTTTTTCCATTCCTTAAAATCATCAAAATAATTTACAAAATTTCCACTTCATTCTTTAAATAAACATGTTTAATTATTAAATAATTATTACATTATTATTATATGAAATATATACTGTATATATAAATAAATTATATATATATATATAAAATAATAAATGTACAGTATATATAATATATATTTTAAATAATATATAATATCAAAATATTAATAACTTTGTAATAATATTGTTTATATATATATATTTTTTTTTTTTAATTTTTTTTTTTTATTATTATTCTTTTTTGCCAAAACACGGTACTTTGGAAGATAGTAAATTTAAAGTAGTTTATTTTTTAAATTATTCAAATTTAATTTATTCAATTAATATATATATATATTAATGTAGCAAATTGAGTTGAATGACTTGTACAGTCATTTTGATTATACTTAAAATCTTAAGGCAGCAACTGAACTTACTGTGCATTTTGAAGCTGAATTTGGGTGATTTTTTTTTTTCAAGCATTTCTCATCAAACGCTTTGAGCCGATATACGCATTGATTTTTATATCTGTGCAGTCTCACTGTATACAGTACATCAACTATATTGTCTCATTTGTTTCTTGCATTTCTCTAAAGGATTTTCAGAGCAAACTTCTGAGACTGTGTTGGGAACGCAATAAGCTATAAGGCGGCAGTAAGATGTTCCTCTGGGTTTCCATTAGTATCCCATCAGCCCCTCTCTCTCTGGTGATGTTTCAGGTCAGTGAACATCAGCTGTAAGCATTCCTGTGAGAATAATAACATATCATCATACATGATCATAGCAAACCACCCACTCCACACTGTGAAGCTCTCACTCATGACATGAGCTTGATTTGCACCACCGCGGGACTATTTTAACCAACCCATAATGCACATCTCTAGAACATGATCCAGAACAGCTCATACATATCTCACATTAATGCACACGTAATTATGACATGCTCTTGGTGCGTTGAGTTGATGATGTATGCAGTGGAGAAAGCGTGTTTTCTTCATTTCAGGAGAATGAAATCGCATTTTGTTTTGGAGTCTGCTACAACAGGTTTACATGCATCAAAAAACATAATTTTCTCATAATATCCACTGCAGCATCAGCTCTTTTCTCACAGTTTCTGAAACGGTTCATTCAAAGATTCAGTCTCTAAACCCCGCCTTTCTGAGAGCTGCTCTGCTCTGATTGGTCAGATGGCCCAGTCTGTTGTGATTGGTCTACTCTGCTCTGATTGGTCAGACGGCTCAGTCTGCTGTCATTGGTCTACTCTGCTCTGATTGGTCAGATGGCTCAGTCTGTTGTGATTGGTCTACTCTGCTCTGATTGGTCAGATGGCTCAGTCTGTTGTGATTGGTCTACTCTGCTCTGATTGGTCAGACGGCTCAGTCTGCTGTCATTGGTCTACTCTGCTCTGATTGGTCAGATGGCTCAGTCTGTTGTGATTGGTCTACTCTGCTCTGATTGGTCAGACGGCTCAGTCTGCTGTCATTGGTCTACTTTGCTCTGATTGGTCAGATGGCTCAGTCTGTTGTGATTGGTCTACTCTGCTCTGATTGGTCAGATGGCCCAGTCGGTTGTGATTGGTCTACTCTGCTCTGATTGGTCAGACGGCTCAGTCTGTTGTGATTGGTCTACTCTACTCTGATTGGTCAGACGGCTCAGTCTGTTGTGATTGGTCTACTCTACTCTGATTGGTCAGATGGCTCAGTCTGTTGTGATTAATCTACTCTGCTCTGATTGGTCAGACGTCTCAGTCTGTTGTGATTGGTCTACTCTACTCTGATTGGTCAGATGGCTCAGTCTGTTGTGATTGGTCTACTCTACTCTGATTGGTCAGATGGCCCAGTCTGTTGTGATTGGTCTACTCTGCTCTGATTGGTCAGATGGCCCAGTCTGTTGTGATTGGTCTACTCTGGTCTGATTGGTCAGAT